>VZTX01017229.1:348073-418684 GCA_013400915.1 Pardalotus punctatus
TATATATGCACACGTAGTTAGTATGAGGAAGCCTCATCAACTTTTATCCAAATAACAGAATTGGTGTTTACTACACCAGAGCTCATCCTAGGTAGCACTCAGGGCAGTGGTTACTTACCTCTCATTTGTGTCCTTGGCTGGCACAGAATGGGAGACAGAAGCAAAGCAGCGCTTCCCGTGTTACCCGCAGGCTCCTTTGCCACCGCACACCCTGCACCTGACACCAGCAAAAGCTCTTCCCTTGCACCTACACACACTTAGTGACACATGCTGCCCTCACAGAGGATGCTGGCAATGACTGTGTAAGAATAATCCATGGCAGGAAGGATGTGTCCGACCTACTGCAGGAGCACCTTGGGCACAGCCCTGCAGGGTGCTCAGGGACATGCCAAGTGCCCAGAGCATCTCAGGGGGCTACATTTAGGCACCTGCTGATTTACCTTCCTGGGTCAGGGCTTATCTCCCTGGTGGTGTACAAAGCAGAGGTACAGGAACTTGAAATGGTTCTTAAACACATGTGAACAGCCCCAGCTCTCCTCCTGTGCCGAATTAGCATTAGGTACACTTCAGTACTCTCCAGAAAGATTTATCCAAGGAGTTTGGCACAGTGCTGAGGCATGCACAGAAAAAGACAGCCTCCATGCTGTCTTTCCCACATGTGTAAGAGGCAGAGAGACATGTACTGCCATTTTACAAACAAGATACACGATTATCTGCCTCAAAATCTGTGTCGGTCCAGCAGCCTGGAGGAGCTGAGAGGGAGCAGACCAGGAGGATCCCCACAGACTTTCCTCACCAAACCACCAAAATACAAACCATGTATTTTGTTCACATGAATCAACAGCTGAATTTCTAAGACATGCATTTGTCAACAAGAGTCCCATGTTTGCACCTGAATTTGGGGTGAAACTCAGCTTCTCTGTTGGCTACAAATTTTCCTGCTAGGACAAAACAGTCTCCTCAGATTCCCAGGGCAGACTGCAGTGCACTGATGGAGGTGACTGGCTACAAGGAGTCTGGTTTTTGCTATGAGCACATCTTGCCACCTGCAAGGGCAGAATTGGCAAAGCTGCACACAGCTGGTAATTTATACACCCTCAGAGGTGTGGGAATGCTGTCACTAAATGCTGGGGACACAGCAGTCCTGGAACTGGTAGGCCAAAGATTTCAGGTTTAGACCTTTAAATCTGAGCACCCAGCTTTGTATTTAGGCATCTTAAACAGATCACCCTTCAGAGCTGCACATTTCTGCTTCTGTGCAGATATCTGCATTTGCCAACCAAGCCCAATATTCAGACACAAAACCTGAAAATCTCTGACCCATTTCGTACCAAAGTCAGTAATATTTGAGAGGAAAAGCCTGTGGCCTGGCTCCTGTGTGTCAGGTATCTGGACTATTGCTCAGTTCTCAGTAGCCTTCCTACCCATAACAAATACTGAAATTATGGACAGAGGAAAGCTAAAAAATCCTCTTTCAATTCCAGCCAGTATCTGAAGCAGAATTAAATTTCTTGTCGTGTGTATTAGTTAACAACATTGCTAAAGGGGAATTGCTGCTGTGGTTGAGCGCTTATACAATACAACTCCTATTTAAGTGCTCTTTTGTATCCTGCTGAGTCACCCCAAGGAGCCCTCAAACAAAACATCACGTTCAGTTTGACAGCAGAGGCAGTGGCATGAAGAGCCTCCCCTTTACCAGCCATCCCTGGAGGGATGTGAGTGCAGGATGGGCGACACTTCAAACCCCGGAATGAAATACAAAGCTAAAAGAAAAGAGTGCCTTAAAATTTCAGCCAACATTTCCCCCCATACAGATTCAAGCACATGACATTTCCAGTCTGTTTCAGCTTCATTGAATAGATTAAAGTGACCATGCATCCTCTGAACTACTCAAGTCAGATTATACTTCAGGCAGGCTCTCACTAAATCAGAGGATGCATTATATATATAGCATAATATTTCACTATTAAGTCTAGATGAATGTGGCTGTTTATTATCCCATATTAAAGCTGAGTGGGTTAGTGCAGCATGAGCCTCTTGGCTTGTTTTGTTGGCAGCTGCCTTTTGGGCTGCTGGGGACACTTCCCTTGCCCAAGCTCTGCAGCAGGCAGTTGCAAACACGAGGGTTTGCACAGCACCGCAGCAAGACAGGGACTGTTTGCACAAAAAAAGTAATGTTTTCCCTGGAGGAGCAGTGCAATGAGTAAGATTTTTGTCAGTACAAGTTCCTGCTGGTGCCACATAGCAGGGAAGTCAGAGGATGGAGTTGGGTTTTGAGGGGATGCAATGGCCCTCCCAAGAGCTAGCCCAAGGTGCTGCTGGCATCACTGTCTGGAGGACAGGCAGGTTGTGCTGGAGCAGGGAGCTGTATCTGCCTTCACCCTGCAGAGATAAATGCACCATCCTGCACCACATCAAATCTTGCTAGAGCAGAGCCCTGAAGGCTTGACCCTTGGTGTTGAATTTGGAGAGCACAAGGAGACCACAGCCTGAACTCTGTCTGATGGCTCAATCTCAAATGAGCAGCAAAGGAAAAAGTTGAGGTGTTCCTACACTGCCAATTGATTTCAAATCTGCGTGAAACCAATGCAGTAGCTTTGCTGCCACTGTAAGTCCAGTTGGTCAGAGATGGTAAATCACTCCTGCGGGCTGTGCATGAGCAATATTTCTGTGCTTCTATGGGTTAGCAACAATGAAGCTGTAACAGCTTAAACAACTGAAATTGATTTCACGGAGTTTCTCCGGAGCTTGGCACAGATCACAGTTGAAGCTACTTATCAGTAGAGGACATCTAGTGATACTCACATGCAACTACATAAACGTGATAAAAGTTCACATGTGACTGCTTCAGAGTCAGTGTAGCAGGAGATGGGACACGGTGTGGCTGTGGCAGCTGCAGGAGGGCTGGGACAGGCTGACCATGAGCACCCCCGATTAAACGGCCATGAAAAGGCTCTCCTAGAGTCTTAGAAATCATACAGTGAGGGCACACGTAGGAAGCTCAGGGGAACTGGTGGTGCTGCACCTTTTAAGGAGACATTACAGGGGAGTGCAGCGCTTTTATTTCTACAGCAAAGACTGTGTAAGCCAGGAAAAAGAGATTAAAATCAGTCGTTTTCTTTCAGGAGTCTTTGCTCTTATCTCAATTTGCCTTTCATGTGACTCATCCTGAGCAAAGGCTGCAAACATCAGCCTCAAGATCAAGATTTTTCTCCTCTAGTACAAGAGATCAGCCCTTTCTCCATACCCTTTTACAGCCTACTGCTCTTTGTTCTAGGAAAGGTACAAAGAATACTTCCCTCCTCCAGGTTATTTATAACAGGGGATTCTCTAGAAATATTTTTCCAGACATATTCCAGGATGAGGACTTTGGCTGTGAAACAAAGAGACTGCCAATTTGGTTTCTAAAAAGGCAAGGATTGGCAGAGCTTTATAAGAGAACAGGCTTCCCTAAGGAAATAGACTCATTTTATCTGACACTTCCTTTGAATTATTCCCATTAAGATCACCATTAATTTAGGAGTAAGGGCTTCACATTTGAGGTCTCACCATCTTGCACTTATTTCCATGTCAGATGCACTCAGTTTACAAGTGTTGAGGAAAGGTGGGACTTTTATTACTCCTAATAAAACACAAGGAAAGTAAGTTTCTGCTGGTCAGATTAGATCCTTGGAAATAGCTGTGCAAAGCTACAATACCTACTCAAAATGCAAAGGGTGATGTTGAAAGGCCTCAGTGACACAGGCGAAAGAACACAGGAAAAGGCTGCTTTAGCAACTGCAACAACTGTTGATTCTTGTGCCCTTCATGCATTTATGTTATTTATCAATGGACTATATTTAGCAATCATAAGACCAGAGCGTGGAGCAGCCCCAGGTCTTTGCTCTGCTCTCCAGAGGGCAGCTGGTGGCTAGCAGAGACTGGCACAGCTCTGAGAGATCCACAGTAGCTGCTCATACAAGGCAGGAGTAATTTCTCCAGCACACTGAGTCATTGTAGGAAGGAGACTGAATCTTACCCAATTTCCGAAAGCAGAAGAGCTCTAAGCTCTCTTGTGATGAAACAAAAGCTGGCAGAACACATGTTGTTATGCGGCAGGCAGGGAGGCCACTTGAGACACATTTGGGAGGTCTTCATGTGAGCAGCAGTGGAGGACCCTTCAGAGGCTGAAAGCTGCTGGTGTTGAGCAGCGAAGGCACAGTGCAGCTGCTTCAGCACTGGAGAGCCACAAATTAATGTATGATGTGAGTTTTAAGGCAGAGGAGATGAGGAAATCAATGACCCAGACAGAAGGGAAGATAGTGCCAGATGAAGCCCGATGACGACATTTCCAGGCAATTTGTTCACACTGCTGGGTGAGCTGCTTGGGGAGAGATGGAACAGATTAGAGATGACTCCATATACTTTGCCCAAGAGCAAGACTGTGAGATTCACAGTTGCAAGGGTGGCTGTGCTGCTTCCATGCAGAAATATTAATAACAGCTTCTCTTAACTATCATTAGCTCCAGCTGATTTTACCATTTGTGCATGTAAAAAGGCAATTACTTTTCTTCTTAGGGATTTCATCCGAGGGATGTACAATGTTAGTCAATTATGAGTTCACTCACAAATATAGTTTGGTGAAAAAGGCAGGCTCTCAGGGGAATTTGAACCTGGCAGAACACATGTCAATCAGAACCCTTGCAAAATTTAGCTATGAAGATCACATTCTAAGGAATGTTGTAAATTCCATTTTACTGGGAAAAAAGTGACAAGGGCATCCTGTGTTGCACTGGCAGTTCCAGGGCATTAACCTGCAGAAATCTGACCTGGAGCAGGAAGAAAAATTAGCTAATCTGTCCAATGAATGTATTTGATTATTGCTCAGTTTCTGGCTGGACGTTCACCGCACATCAGGAGTTCAGGCAACAGAGTTAAGTGCAGGAGAAAGATAAATGGCCTGTAGACTGGCTGTGTGCTGCGAGGCATGAAGACAGGACATGGCAGGTAGAAAGTGAGGTAACTTTTAGCATTGTTTCCATTTTAAAGGTCTCAATTCCACGCACAGAACAGACTTTGTCTTCTGGAACTCCTTGAGCTTGGGGCAGGTCAGTTCATCACCACATCTGAAATGCAGCACCGTGGTGCTCTGGAACACACTGTCTTAGCCTGTGACTCCAAACACAAAGCAGGGAACACACCCTGAGAAATATTATATTGGGAGAGCTGCAGTTGGTGGTGGCTCTGTCCTGCTATTCTCTAGAACCTCCCTACAATTTATTTATTATTCCTAAGCTCAATTCAATCATCTTATCCAGTGATTTTATGCATCTTTTGGGCTGCTTCCATATGGTTAGAACATAGGACAGATGATCCCCCAAGAGAAGACACAAGACAGGCTTAGCATGGAGACTAAGAAACACAAGCTCAGGATTTCTTAGATCTCTGTCCTTGCACCTGGAGCTTGTTTCTGCTGGTGCTGCAGACGGACCATAACTGTATGCACAAGTGCTGTGTGTGGGTGACTCTCTGCCCTTGTGCTCTAGAATTGGCAGGGCTAATCTGCCCTGCCAGTTACTGAGGGCAATACCTTAATAAAGCAGTTGAGCTTGTAGTGGCTGTCAAACCTACACTGGGACAGGGAACCTGCTCTCTTCTTGTCCCTGTTCACTTGTATGCAGAGCAGAATGCAGTAAATAGAGCTATAAATACTCCTGTGCCCACTGCATGCTCGAGGTCAGAGCCGATCAGCATAGCAATTCCTTCTGGCTCTGAAAATAAGCTATGAATCAATGCATTCATTGCAGGCTGAGTATCCCTGGAATGAGGCTGATAGCGCTGCTCCAAAACATTGGCATTCTGGGCATAAACACTGCAGAGAACAAGGAGCATGGTAGTGAAAAGCACAAAGGGCACAGAATAGCCAGGTCCCTAAAACCTACATTTGGCAAGAAGTAATTCATCAGGACACCTGGATGCCAAACCTGGAAATACCTGGTGGTTCAAGGAAATATTTATAGCCCTCTGAATTGGCAGTGATTTTTATTTATAAATTATTTATTTATAGTCCTCTGAATGGCAGTCAGGTTACATTTTGGATCTCCCTGCTGTATCTCAGCCTCCATGCTCTCCGTGTGAAACTCACTTTATCAGCTTGTAGTTGAGGAAGCAGGACAGGTGAGAGGACGGGAATTGACCTGGAGGTGGAAAGCCAAGCCTCGGCCCTAGGCAGGACAGCACATCAGTTAGCACCCTGCAAGCCCAGACAGCATGACATGAAGGCAGGACACATCCTACTCAATATTGCCAAGAGCAAAACCTAATGCTCTTCAAATTCCTTCAAGCCCAAACTCCCTACAAATGGAAAAGGTTTTAGATCCAGAAACCAGTTTGAGATTAATCCATCTTGAGCCAAGCATGCAAATGAAGGTCCACCCTTGCTACCTCCTTTATGGGAAATCCCTGTAGTTTCAGCTAGAGGTGATGCACCCTCTGAATCCACTTGGGTGTCTCCTGTAGGGAGGCAGTTCTCTGATTTCTGAAAGAGTTTTATGTGGAAAGAACAACCATCTCCAGTAAATTCTTCATGCTACTGGCCCAAAGATTACAGTAGCTGAGGAAGCTGGTGAAGGGCCTAGAGCATGAGTCCTATAAGAAGCATTTGAGGGAGCTGGTGGTGTTCAACCTGGAGAAAAGGAGACTCAGGGGGGACCTTACTGCTCTCTAAAACTCCCCAAAGGGAGCTTGTAGCCAGGTGAGGGCTGGGCTCTTCTCCCCGGCAGCCAGGTACAGGATGAGAGAAAATGCCCTCAAGTTGCACCAGAGAAGGTTAAGATTGGATGTTTATTAGAAAAAAATTATTCACTGTTAGGGTGGTAAGGCCTTGGAACTGGCTGCCCATGAAGTGAAGTCATTAGCCCTCGAAGTATTTAAAAGGGGTACAGATGTGGCACTTAGGAACATGAATTAGTGGTGGCCTTGGCAGTGCTGGGTTAATGGTTGAACTTGATGATCTTAGAGATATTTTCCAATGTAAATGCTTCTATTATTTTTGTAGAAAAAACATTTCAGAGAGACTCTTCCTTGAATTCTCTTTGTGATTAATATTGTTCTTCTTCCCCTCCTTGCCAACTTAACAAACATTTCTGTGTCTAAATAGCATTTTTGGTCCACTGCCTGTTGCAATCAAAAGAACCTTCTTACTGACTTCTGGGACAATCAGGCCCAGCTATTAGTGAAACATAAAAGCATTCGAACCCCACACTACTGGGACTGTGTGTGTAAATGGCATTACTTGCCTCCTCCCGTGGCTGTTCATGAGATCAGGACACAAAGCCTGTCTTTTGGGAGTCTTCTTTCCTTCAGAAGCCTGTTTGCCTTTCTATCTCATAATGACAGTGAAAAATCCTTAAGGGTTTTTTAACTCCCATTCCCCAGCAGAGAGCCCCAGCAGGCAAAGGCTTTGTCAGGCAGCATATTAATGAAACAGAAAACATGACCTGAATTTTTATAGCTTGTACTTAGCAGGTCATTTACTTGTCATGAAAAGGGACATTTTGCATTGGTTGCCAATAATAGCTTCAGAAAAGCAAGCACTTAGCTCTCATGTTTAATTCCCATGAGGATGAAGGGTGAGAGGAGGAGCCCCCGGAGCTGCTTCCTTACCCCCCACCCCACGCTGGGATGTTCAAACTATGCTGAGCAGTCTTCTAAAATTTAGTTGCAGGAAGAGGGGTGTTGTGTTCCCCTGGTAGTGATGCCCACACACGGGGCTGAGCTGTGTCCCAGATCTCATCCTGGAAGGGTTTCTCATCCTTGCATCCCATGCAGCAGCAGCCCAGCTGAGCCGCTCTTTGCAGAATTTCCTGTCAGCCCAGCACTGTGCTCTGCCTGGTCAGGTTCTCTCTCCCAGTCAGGCCTGGGTCACTGGACACAGGCAAAAATTTTGATGCAAAAGTGGGGTAATTTTCACAAGCTGTGGGGTGATTTTCACAAGCTGGAGGGCCAGGCTTTCCTCATTATGCAAGGGGAACAGCAAGGCATGCAAATACCCTCACAGATAGGGAAGATGTTCTTGAATGGTCTCTGAATCCAAACTATCATATGTATCAGCTACAAGATACATGAACTGGGTACAAGAGCAGTACCTGTGCCAAACTTGAATTTTTGGCTGAATTGTTGGTAAGTGCCTTTAGTCTCTACAGAAGTGACACAAAGGCCTGTTTCTCTCCTCACCCCTCCCAGGTAACAAGAGACCGGCCAGAGCAAATGGACTTAAATTCCAACAGGGAAAGTTTAGATTGGATATTAGGAAAAATTTCTTCACTGGAAGGATTGTTAAGCACTGGAACAGGCTGCCCAAGAAAGTGGTTGAGTCACTATCCCTGAAGATTTTTAAAAGATGTGTAGATGGGGCACTTGGGGGGCATGGTTTAGTGGTGGCCTTGGCAGTGCTGAGTTAATGGTTTGACTCAATGATCTTAAAGCTCTTTTTTAACCTAAACAATTCTTTGATGATGTAAGCTTCAAATAATAAAAAGGGTTGGCATGGACCTGCTCACAGGACCTTTGAGCAACTTTAGGGGCAACAGCAATGTCCAAGAGCTGATGCTTTCACAGTGATTTCACATACTGCATTTTGAGCTGTACAATATCCTTTGTGTCTCATGGAGAAACCTTAAATCTGAGGTCAAAAATTTTTGTGTTTTCCACTCTTTAAATGGTAAAAACTTCAGACTTCCATAGAAAGCTCTAGGGACTAGATAACATCTGTGGCTGGTACAGACTGCTTTGCTCTGCACCCAGTATCTCAGTGTTTTGTCTCAGCCTTGCTCTGATTGTTGTCTCTGTTGCCATAAGCCTCTTCAGCCCCTCCTTGATGCCTGCAATTAGCTGAGTCCCTTCCAAAGAAGAATACTAAAGATGCTGAAGAAGAAGAAACCAACACCATAATATTGTTTCCAGCTGTCTAATAATTCCCTGTGTGTATATCCAATAGCTTCTCCCATCCTTAGAACCCTTTCTCACTAGGATGTGAACATTTGTGTGTCGTGCAGCAGGATAGGTCTCTCGGGCAGGGGCACAGACTCCTGGAAAGGCTTGCTGGGAGGGACCCATGGAGGTCTGCAGTCCAACCTCCTGCTCAGACTGGAAGTTACTGCCAGCACTGGTGCAGCCAGCTGTGGTTTTGAGCCTGCACACAACTGTAGTCTGTTAATTGCTGACTCCTGCACTCTCTCATGTGTGAGCTCTGTGACTGTTGGTCACTGGCAGCAGAATTGGGTCATGATATTATTCTGTTCATTGCTTCTGTTCCTACAGCTTACTTCTAAGTCTTGCTGTCATCTATACTATTCATGAACTAAGATCACATGCCCATTTTTCTGGAGGGCACTAAAACTAAAGGCTGGTGCTTTCATGCCCTAATCAATTAGTAGCACTAATCACTGATTAATGGTTCATCACGGATTGTTAAATAGCCCTTCACTCTGAAAGAGCCAGGTGTTAGGAAACCATCCTTGCCAAGAGGTGGACCCTGTCCTCAAGAGGTGAAGCAGACCTTTGGTGAGGAGAGGTGACTGCATGAGGTAGGAGCCAGGAGTGCTGACACTGCTTTAACTCATGTAGTTCCACACACTTCATCACACATTTATGTGTCTGAGGAACAAATCCACAAATCTGTTAGGCTGGTCTGACTGAATCCTTTCACACATGAGCCATCAAACTGCCAAACTTGCCCCTGTGCAGGGTCTCTAAGAACCTGGTGTCCAACTCTGTTCACCACGCAGAATCATTGAATTACTGAATGCACTTAGTACAGGAGATTTAATAAGGGCATGAAAAAGCTACTGAGAAACAGAGATCATGACCCTGCTTCTGCTAAGCCAGTTTAATTTTAAAATAAAAATCTCTAAAGAAAAATTTGAAGGGACTTGTAAACAAGGCTAGCATGGCTCATCAGATTAATTACAGGACAGACTGCATTTCAGATATTGATCTGGGTCTGGAAAGGATTTAATAAGATTAGTTAGGAGTTACTAGCACAAGATGGAGATATTAATCTAGTTCATAGCTTTGCTGAAGTCAGGGTACTCAGACCAGCAGAAGTGCAGGTCTTTGAAATCCCCAAGCAGCAACTACCATGTGCTTTACAAACATCAGTAAATCAAGCCTCAGTGGGAAATGGGAAAACAGGCTCTTTGCCCCACTGTTTTACAGGCAGTTGATGGAAAACCTTCAAGCAAAGCAAATTTAAGGAGACAACATTGCAGCTCAGTGAATGTGGCAGGCATTAGATCAGGTCACAAACAAACTGAAACTCCTTACTCAAAAGAGGACTGTCTCGAAATGGAAAGTCACTAAAATTGCCATCGTGGTTGGTACAATTTTGCTCTTTTTCAGTGCTTCCTGAAGGGGAGTTGAGTTTGGAACAGCTCCAAAGGCAGACTGATGAATTCAGCCTGAAGAGTCACTGCTTGCCCAGTATCCATGCCGCATATGGAGACCTTATGGGGATGCTGCTGGGATTGTGCTACTCTTCAGAGGGTCTTTATGTCCAAGGACATAATCTTTTGAATTCTGCAACAGTCCAGGTTTCAAAGGAATAATCCAAACAATTTGAATACATGGGGGTGGTTTGCACTGACAAGACGTTAACTCGATCGAAAGAGATGTTTCATCAAGCTTCAGTAATTCAGATTGCATGCTAATTCCATCCTTGGCTTCTTCTCTGTTAAGAACATGTCACCAAAATTTCCAGTATTCCATATCAGCCACATACCTTTAGAAAACAGAAACTGCCAGTTCATTACAAAACCAGCTGTCAAAGTAAGTCAGTTTTTACTCAGATCTCAGCCAAGATCCAAATCAGCCAGATTAGGAATAAAAAGTTCTGAAGTGGGCTACTAGCTGGGAACCATCCGTTCGCCCTCAGCTGTGCGAAGATCATGAACAGTTACATTACTTGAGTGCCTGAGCACTGTTTCTCAAGCAGGGAAGCCCCAGAGAAGAGGAGTCCAAGTGCCATGACTTGAGACACTTAAGGAATTATCATAAAAGTATATGAGCACAATTCAGTGAGTTGCAGAAAGAAAATAAATTCCAGGCCACAGGGGCAGGAGGATGACCTAGTTCAACCATGGATTGTGGAAAGTGGTCTGGGCCATTTATGAGAGATTTTCCTTTCTCCTTCCACTGGTGGATGGTATGAGCAATCAACTGCATTGATCATTGCCTAGAAGCAGAGTAGAAAATCTAAAACTTAAGAGAAGATGGTGTGGTTGTGTGATGGTATGTGGGTAATGAGTTTTAAAATGCTGCAATTAAAAGAACTGAGGAAAGTGGGAAGCCACACAGCAGACTGAAAATAAAATACTTGGAAGAGTGCAGACTCAGACACAGAATAAAGGGATTTAAGGAGCTGACATATCACGTGCACTTCAGTGATCAGAAAAAAGCTACAAATAAAAGTAAGCATTCCTTTGTAACTTTTACTTTTCTTTGGGAGTAAAGACAGAAAAGAAGTCTGACTCTCAATTGCACTGGGGGAAAAACCATCTGATTGTCTTCCCCTCTTAAGAAATTAAGCTAACAAGGCATTTAGATTTGAAAGGAAGAAAGGCGATCCTCTTTACTTTCAGATTAAATACTTAACAATGGCTCTTCTGCCCATAGGGCTTAAAATCTATGCAGGTGCTCACATGTACACTAAATCCAAAGGAGTTGAGTGTTGGAAGGTGAGACTGCACAGGCCTGGTGAACACCAGCAGTCAGGTTCCCCTCCTCCTCCAAATCTCTCTCCTCCCACTTGCCTTTTCAGCTTTGATGTGAAACCACCACTTTCAGGATGTGTTCTTGGAAGCTCACAATCTGATTTTGGGGGAAATCCTCCATCCGTGATAAGCTGTTTCCATGGGGATTAAATATTTCATTTTCAGTTTTGTGCTAGGAGCTTCTATAGAAGGTTTACTTGCCAGTTTTCATGCCGCTAAATAGATAAGGAAAATATCACCATGACAGAAGTCAATCTATACTCCCTCTGTGTAGAAAATACTGGCTGGGATAAGGTATGGCATATCAGAGCTGCTTGATTCTGTACGAAAAATCCAAACATTTTCTCATTATGGAATAATCTCAATACATAAATGAATGAGAAATATCAAGAGATCAATTTGAATAGGTTCAAGTTTCCCAGTCCCTATTAGCGCTCCAGAAGAGCCAGAATAAAAAACAACCCCCTAAACCAAATCAGTCTGGAGAGCAATCTGGGAAAACAGATAGTAATAACATATCTAACCAGGGATTTCTCATTTGCTCTTTATTGTGTGAATGATAACTGGCCCCAACATGAATTCTGCAGGTATGTGAGATCCTCAGTGAAGCCACCAAGAGTTTACCAGGGCAGGGGCAGTGAAATCTCTCAGTTGTACCTTTGATATCTGGAGTCACTCCACCTGTGCCCAAGAAGGCTGGAGTCTGGGCCATATCCTTTATACTGACAGAAAAGCCCCTAAATTGTACATAACTTTGCAGTGTCACTTTACTGTTAAAAAATACGTCTTTGATGCAGTTTTTCCTCTTGCTAGAATACAAGGCTACTTATAAAAGCAGTGTATCCCATGGACTACTCAGTCCACCCACAAAAGCTGACAATGACAACATCGAAAGAGATCCCCCTGGCTGTCTTTCTCCCTTCTTTCACATCAAGAATGGGAAAATATTGAAAGGTAGTTCCAGACAGCTGTGATGGTGAGAAATGTACAAGGAATATGGGACTTGAAGAAAGAAAAGGCTTGTTGTCTTATCCCCTCACTACATCTGCCTCTCTGGGGAGCCAACTGCAGGGTCTGTCCACCTTTCTCTTGTCAGATAATGCTGGCTCTAAGGTAGTCAGTAAGAGGCTGGGATTGTACACTGAAAAGTAAATACACGCTGCATGAGCTAATTGGAGTGTCAAGGAGAACGGAAGGGAAGATCCTTGCTTACAGCTGTTTCCTTGTGTGTTGTCTCATTCATTTAGTGATTTATAATTTGTTGCTGGTGAAGCAAACCAGAGCTGCTGCCCATTGCTGCCACATGAAGAGCAATGGAGAAAAACTCCCTCTGTAGTCTGACTGCGACACAGACCTTCCCATTGCTGCTTCTCAGGTCCAAGAACATTTGCAACACACTGCTTAAAGGCTGAATTTGACACTGTCTTTCCTTTTAAAGAAGCCTTAAAACCACTTCTTTCTATTTAGTAAGTAGGACTACTTTGAAGAATTTGGTTCTCAAATTCAGCTTGTAAAATTAATCTCACTATTTCCCTCAATCCCTGTTACCAGCTGGAATAAAATATTCACACTGTTTTCTTGATTAAAAGATTGTTGCAATCAGCAATGAATGAACAGCTCTTCATGAGGGTAAAACTGAAATGATCCCTGATGTGAGCACATGAGCTGTTAAAAATTTTTCCATGCTGAGCTTTCAAAATAATTATAGTAACCCTGCATAATTTGGCCTAGTTTTTATTGTGTTCCACATCAAAATAAAACCAATAACAGTTATTTTTAAAATAGCAGTATTCCTTCAGTACAACTCACCCAAATAGAATCAGTTCTCTGCAAAGAAAGTGCATTTTCTGCAAAGAAATACAGTGTGATTTACAGCTACACAGAATTGGATGCAGTTCTCTCTAGTGCCATGAATAACAGGCTCTGCTGCTAGAGATTCACCTTGTTAAATATTGTGGATATTTCACACCTAAAACAGCAATGACAGCCCAAACCTTCCAGCTGCTCTAGGTCTACACCCTGGAGAAATAAATGCTTCTGTTTCTTCAGCTCTGTTCTTGATCTTGCAAACAAAACCAGCTCTGCCATCCACCTCCCAATAGTCTAAAGGTGGATCCTAACAATTCGCAAAAAAAAAAAAGGATCAGGTTAGAGGCCCGTGTCCTGATATTTGTCAGGACAAAGAAAAGGAATCATTAATTATATAGCAAAGGAGAAAGATTGAATTATGCTGGATTTAAACAGACATAAAACATTGCCAGATACAATTGTTGAAGTTAATGCTCAATTGGACAAAAGTCAGAAGCCCTAGAAAATAATTAAAAGACTTTGGGCTGATGAGCATTGAGTTTGGGGAACAGGAATGGGAACTGAAGGAGATAATCCTCTTATTATGCTACTAAACTGTTGGTGGAATTATTGGGTGAAAGTCCAACTCATGAATTGATGCCATGAATATTTACCATTAACAGGAAATTTTATCCCTCTGAAGTTTACCCTAGCAGCGATTGGCAGTACTTGAACAACCCGCTGCAAATTTAAGCTAGAAATGTTTCACAAAAGAAATAGGGCAAGATTGTTTTTATCATTGGAACAAACCCCTGGTGGAAAGGCTGGATCTGAAAAAACTCTACAGGTTTTGATCTTAAAATAGAAGAACTTGGTAAAAGGAGGATAATATGAAATACGATGTTGTTTCTTCATGAAATACTTCAGTTTTGAAATAGGTTTTTGTCTTCTACCAGCTACAGAATTAAAGCTTTCAGGGCTCCAGACTCTCAAGTAAAGAAAGATTCCTGAAACAATTAGTATGGCAAAGGCCAGGGCTGCTCAGCAACATAGTTCAATCCTCCTCTGTCCAAGCTGGTGAAAACTTTTGGAGCAGGTGTGTTGTTCTTGTTTGCATTATATAAAAGCTGCAAAGACTTTCTTTAAGATGAGTAATAGTTATCATACTAAAGTCATCAAATTGGTAATAAATATTTTCATTACATTTACTAAAATAATTTCCATTATGAAGAGATCAATTTCAGGTTTGAGGAATTGAGCAAAGAAGTGTGAAGAGATTCCCCTGCAATTCCATACGTCCTGTGATGTGCAGGTGATTGGAACACATGAGCTAGTTTGACTTTATTGACAGACTTTATTCTTCCCAACTTGAGGCATCCAGGGAGTAAAAATTTACCAATGAGCTAGCTGAACTTTAAAGGTAGTAGTATGAGCTTAACAGGGACAGTTGTGAAAACTTCGTTTTTGTTTCCTCCAGGCTGAAATACACACAGAGATCTATGGGAGGTTTCCCAGCTGGACTGTTAGTTATCAGTGAACATGCAAAGGAAGAATTGTCTTCAGCATGAAGTACACACTGATGCTTTACAGAGTCAGGACTCAAAATGTGACCAGTACAGTCTGTCCAGTAACTCATTAGCAGACATGGTGTGAAAGCATTCACACTTGCTTGTCCATGATATGCTCCTTGGATCAGAAGGGATTCCTGGGGATTTTCAGCTCTGTATCAGACCCTGCAGGTCAGTCTGCCATATTCCACAGGCTTCGAGGAGCTAAGACAAGCCCCTGAATGTGGATTACAATGTCGACACAGTGTGGGTCCCATGCTGAAGCCGTTCAAACCCAAGGAGGCATCGGAGAGATGCTGCAACCTCAAGGTGCTCGGTCAGAGCCTGGAGAGGACTGAATTTTTCAGATTAATTCTAGTGGTAAAAAATGCGGGTAACTCAGGTCTTCTTGCTTTTTAGCATCTGTCCTTCCTGAAACGAGAACCCTCCCTTTTCCTAGTTGATCTTCTCAAAAGCAGGCGAGCGAGGACACGAAGTGGAGAGTCCTGTAACAGCAGCTGCTGCTTGCGGCAGCTTCCAGCCGGCTCCCGGAGCAGTGCTGCTCCCCATGCCCGGAGGCCAGGACAAACCCGAGGTTTTAGTGGTCACTGGAGCTGCCTGGGGCCAGACCAAGTAGCAAAAATGTTCACACAAGTGTTCACGCACGGAGCAGTGGCACCACTGGCCTCCAGATGCGCACACTGGGATACTGCTCGAGTTCTGTACAGAGTAAATGACTGCCTGGTCCCTGGGCCAGGCACAACCCTTGTTCTTCCATGCTCCCGGACTTGTTTCTTCATGCCGACTTGGTGCTCGGGCCAGTTGAATATTTTACTCGGTGCGAAGTTTTAAGACTGCTGGTTTTGGCTGAGATAGAGTTAATTCTGTTCATAGTAGCTGATATGGGGCTATGGTTTTGATTTGTCCTGCAAGTAGTGCTGATGATTTAGGGATCTTTTCCTAGAGTCGTAGAGTCATCATGGTTGGAAGAGACTTTCAGACCAAGTCCAACCATCAATCCAGTACTATCGCAGTAACCCCTACACCACTAAACCACATCTCCCAGGGTCAGGTCCAGATGCCTCTTGAACGGTTTTTGACACCTCTTTCATTGCTATCGAGCAGTGCTTACACAGAGTCAATGCCTTTTCTGCTCCCTACCCCAGCAGTGATGAGGCTGGGGGTGGGTACAAGAAGTTGGAAAGGGACACTGCTGGGACAGAGGACATCAACTGGCCGCAGGGATGTCCTGTACGGCAACATGCTCAGCATAAACCCGGGGGAGAGCAGAAGGAAAGCGGGGTGTTCAGTGTGATGGTGTGTGATTTCTTCAGTCATCATTTGTGAGTGGTGAGGATCATTATGCTGTTTTCAGGGGAAAGATATTTTTTTTTACACCTTCTTGTGGTGGGACTATGAAAGTACCTTGGAACTTGCAACAGTTGGGGGGAAAGGATGCCTTATTGTTCCCTGGTAACTGGAGCAAAGGGATTTTGTAGAAGAATGTGGAGTAATTTTCTTATTAGTTACTCTGAAAAAAACCTACCTGACATCTATATTCGATACAAGAAAGTTGATGCCTGACATTTTTTAAAAAACTGACCAAAGTACCTTAGATAATAATACATGCATAATCTAATCCAAAAGCATAGTCTATTTTATTATCCCTGTTTTTTGACTCCTTTGTTGCACCATCTGTTTTCACTGCAAGCTGTAACCAATTCCCTGCAATCTGTCTTTCTGCCATAGAACAGAGATAGCATAAAAGATAGAATAATAACGGCCTCAGACTAAACCAAAAGTTCTTCTCTCACAGAAGCAATTTTTCCCAAGGCTATTATCGTGTTTGCAAACTCTGCTAACCATGTTGAAATTAGACTGCAAATGACATTTTTTTTTGCAGAAAGAGATCCCTGTAGCACATAGGGCATTTGCAACAATGATACTAAAAATAAGAGCGTGGTCTGACAGAGCATTCAATTATTCATGTGCTCACAAGTACAGGGCAGGCAGGCTCAGAGCCTTCAGAGCTGCATCAAACGCATCTCCAGTACCACCTGGCTCTGATGTCCAGTGCAGTGTGCGCTGGATGCACGGCACCCTTCTGCTAAGAAAGGGCCCAAGTTTTATTTAACAAAAAGCAGTGGAAGTCCAAGGGAGAAGACCCTCTAAGAAAGCTGTCTCAGCTACCAGAGATTTCATGGCTTGCTCCTGCAGGCCTTGAGGCTGCCACCACCACGCCAGCTCCTTCCTCTCTGGGAGGAGTCTCTTAGGAGACTCATGAAACATTTATTGTGCATCCATGCCATAAGGTGCATTCTTCTGTCCCAAGCCATAAAAAATGCAGCATGCCTCCCTGCTTTCAGTTAAAGGGAATGCTTTTGCAGTCAGCTGCTTAACCTTTTCTTCCCCACCCTTCACTTGGAGCTGTCTCCCTGCAACTTTACCTTAGCTCAGAAGGAACCCCAGTGTTTAAGGCAACTTAAAGCAGTATGAAAGCACTTCTGTTGGGTGAACTTCCTTCAGAAATTATAGTAGGGATTTCTGTGAGCACTGAAGCAGTGAAAGGGGCATTAAAATCTTCAACTGAAGCCTGTGGCATACCTGGGTCTTTTAAAATGTGTTTGGGAGAATGTGAGGGAAGATGGAGATGTCTTCTCTTGGGCGTCTCAAATGTTCATCCTGGGTCCCTCTTGCCATTAGTAAGATGAGACACCAAGTTCAGTCATTTTGCATTTCCCCTCTTAAAGGGAGAGTAATTGAAGGAGCCAAGAGGACCTACAGGGAGCTGCCAGGTGGGGTGTGGAGAGGTCTTCCAGGACCAGCTGGGTGAGCAGCATGAGCCATTGCAGACCGAAAGCAGGCCCTGGTGGTTTCACAGGCTGTACTTCACCAGCTGAAGGCCGAGGGATTGTGCGGTAAAGGTGCAAGAAGAGGTTATAGACCATCCAGTGTTAGCAAGGTAATTTTTATGGTTAAGGAAGCTTACATAAATTCTGCTTTGCCAATTACTCATCTGTCTGGAAGTTGCTATCCTAAGGTTTTAGGTCTCATCTTTGAATGGGGTAAAATATTAATTAGTGAGCCTCAATGGAAAGGAAATTACAAAGTACTGCAAACATGCAGAGCATAGAAGCCATCCCTATCTGGGATACTTTTTGAAATAGAACTGCCCTGGTCAAGGACAATCTTGTATTGCATGACTGCATGCTAATAAAGACGACTCATGTCTCTGTCACGGTTACTAACTCATAATGGCAGCAAAGAATAAGAAGCATCATAAGATTAAAATGTAGTAGTCCCTGGAGAACTGTAACCAGTTACCTTCCATTGGTGCCCTGCCATTGAGCACTTCTGAAACTGCAGAAGAGAAACTGAGTGTCTGTAGAGGAACCAAGTAGTGAGAAAACATCCCCTGGCTGCCAGAATCAGCCAGGACAGAGTGGTGTTGTCCTTCAGGTACGAGTTAGAAAGTCAAGAGGTCCAACTTCATTGTATTATATGTTTAAAAGTAAGACTTGTATGATTTGTAGCACTCAGACCTGTTCATCTTTAGGAATTGCATGTTTTATTGTCCAACCAGTTTTCAACCAATAGTTCATTAACTGTTTGGAACTATCAAGTGCTAATTTACATGTTAACATTTAATTTACTGTTAATGATTATAGTACTTTTGCAGCTCTCTCGACACATGAACACAAACTAAAGGCAAAGCCAAAACACTAAAGAGCTTAGGACTGCTTGAGAAACATCCTCCCCCTACCCCAGCCAATAATATATTACATCTTTAAAATATCCACAGTAAAACTTCCTGAGAACTGTGATGGTGAAACAGCAGATTCAGCTCCTATTTTGAAAAGCAAAGTCTGCAGTAGAGACTACAGCTGGTTGAACTCATTTGGAGTGGTGGAGTGGTGCTCAGGAGGGCTGGGTGCTAGGGTGGAAGGAGAGCTTAGACTCCTCAGTTGGATTTGTTGAGGTGGAAGTGATCCAGCCATGTTGCACATTAAGGAATCTGCAATTCAAACAGGAAGGAAAATTTTCTCTCATCGCAAACATCGAAGTAATTTCTAGTAGTCTCATTGACTGGCTTATTGATTCTGCCTTTTGTTCTCAGAGAGGAAAAGAAGTCCAGGAGATGTAGCTTGCCTTAAGAAACAAAAGGCTGTACGGAGTCTCATTTAAGTTCTCTGAGATTATTCAGTACTCGGCAGCTTGTTTCAAAGCACCTTTTCAGCTATTTTACATGCCTTCATTTCTAATATTGTCCATGATTATCCTGTAAGGTCCTGATCTCCTAATTAAAAGCTTCCCCCATGCAACAGAACTCAAAGGAACCTTTCTGTGTGTCTTAAACATTTTACAAGAAAACTCTGATAGGTGTCTGCAAGTTCCATGTACTCCATGCCAGCTCTCTCTGCATTCCATAACCCTCCATGCAGCCTGAATGTGTGTGCAGAGCATGAAAATATTGTGCTCAGCAGTGTACAGAGAAGACCACAGACATCCTCCTCACCTCATACTCTGCAGAATGTCTCAAGCTCTACTGGATACCCAACTACAGATTCACTATTCTGTTGCACCTCAAATGCAACAGATAGGTACCTAGGAGCAGAAAAGTCCCAAAACATTAATTTCAGGTTCCTAAGCTTGGCAATATTTGGTGTAATTAAAAAAAAAAACAAAACAAACAAACAACTACTCAGGAAACTTTTAGTCTCGAATTATTTGATGGCAAGTTTAGCGGCAAACTGACAAGCTTCTGAACCGGCAATCCATTCTGTGCAGGGCAGCATTCTGAGCACGAAGAGGAGTGCAGATCCTCGCCAAGTGGCAGCAAGTGAGATGGAGAACAGCTCCAGAAATCATTTTGCCCGCATTTATTAGAGTTTAGCACCACCTAATGTACGAGTGGCTTTACGCTCAAGCACTTCCCAGCACAGCCAGGATGAAACAGCCTAAGTGGAGCTAGAGAAAGCCTCCGGCATCAGAAAGCATTAAAATTTAATCCCTTGTCTACTCGGTTCCTTGTTGCTCCCTTACTAGGCAAGAAAAGTCTAGGAGCAGGCAGCTCTGCTGTGAGCACACCTTGGACAGCTGAGAGGCAGAGGAGCCAGGAGAACAGGGACACCAAGCACACCAATGGTGACAGTCCACATGTGAGATAAACAGGGAAAAGTAATTTTTCACTCAAATGACAGATACAGCTGGGAAGAGTTAGCAGCCTTCTCCTGGTTGTTTTCACCCTGGCTATTTGACATTTGTAGGCTTAATATTGACAGATGGCCACTCCAGCCATTTTGAGAACAGCAGATGTCAAGGGGACCTGTAAAGGATTTCAGGACTGCTGTGAGTCCGGGAACAATTTGTACTGTCCAAAAGTTGCAGGATTGCCTTAGAAACAGCTTTGCAGGGCTTGAGAGATGAAAAAAGTACTTACACTTATAAATTAAAGCTGCAGGTGTAATGATTCACAATGCCCTGCAGCAGCACGGGGCTATTTTAGCACAAATAATTCAGTTGAGCTCAAGTGATATTTCTATGCTTCTAACTTCTTTAGCCTCCTAAGAGCTGTGATTGGGAGAATATTGTCTACAGTAATACTCTGGGGAAATCAAAACGAATGAGCCGATAAACTGTTTCCTCCTTCCTCCAATTTTAAAAAATAGCTGTTACAATTAGGACACACAGACTATGAGGCTAAATGATAAATTCAGCAAAAGAAGATAGAAGAAAGGGTTTGGGTTTCTGACACATTTGAATCTAAATAAACAGAAGAGAATGACTGAAGTGCTGCCAGGTTTCCCAAGGATCCCTATGGAGTACTTGGGGAGAAGTAAGTGCTGAAGAGCCACTCACAGCAGCCACCTCCTGTTACACACAGCGCCTGCCTGCAGCTGGAATGTCTCATCACACCTGTCCTACAGAGCACAGACAAACTCTTCATATACTCATACTTTGAGCTGTTGGACATTTCTTAAAGCTTAGCACTTGGGCCACATATGGCACAAACAAATGTTTTGTCCTCTGGCCTGGCTAGGAGCCACTCTTGGCTACAGAAGCCATTATGTTCTTAACATACGACATCTAAAAAGAGAAGAAGCCCAAAGCTTCCATCTGCTTCTCCCCTGCGACTGAGAGAGGACACAAAATAGGCCAAGATGACAGCTGCTTTTCAAAAAACCCCACAAGGAGTGATGCCAGGATCAGGAAATAAGTCCTTCAGGTGAAAATCCACCAGGGTGTCAGGAAAATGGTGAGACCCCATCCTGTTCAGCCTGCGTTGATTTTTCAGGATAGCCTGTTCAGAAGGCAAGTCTAGCAATATCCAGGCACATTCTCAGTTTTACCCTGGCTAGGTGTCCTTCAGGACATTAGAATGCTGTTTTCAGTTGCAAAAACCACATTATGAAAGCACACAAACCTGAGCATCCTCCCCACCCAGAGTGGTTTGTCTTTACTCACTGCCTGTGTTTCAGACAGGAGCCTGGGCAGCTCGGCACAGCCAAGTGCGTATCTGGAGCACCCTGAGATGGTGCCCTACCCAGAGCCTCTTCCAGAAAGAGCGATTCCCCAGCTCCACTGAAAAAGTGATCTCCTTTGGGCTCCCCACAGTGACACACCAGCCTTGTTATGAACTACTAAGACATAGGCTCTGGGTTTAGTGGGGGTTGAGCCAGGATAAAGAATGGGGTTTCAAATAACTATTGAAAGTCTCAGCCAAACCAGGGCCATTCTAAGTCAGTTTAACAAACAGAGCCTGAATAACCCCCCTGAGAGCACCTCCCTCCCTCCAACAAGTGCACTTGCTAGCAAGGTGACTCAGACATAAAATGTGTGCTTCAAAAGAATTGTAAATTAAGGGCTTACAAGACTGTGACTTGAAGCATCTGCGTTACTTGGTAGACTCAGTGACTCAAATTTGAGAGATTTTTCTCCCCAGAATCACTAAATTTGGAGTGGTCAGAAACTTTAAAATTAGATTACCTCCTAGAGTATATGCTGAAAAAATACAACATTTATATTATATTAGTGCTAACACTGCAGAATATATGATGTTGTAACAAATTAAAGGGAAGTTTCATCTTTGTTAAGTCCAAAGTTAAGTGACTTTTAGCAGGCAGAAATTAATTAACATCTCTAAAGATAATTATCTGTGCGCAGTAATGGTTCTCTGTATTCTTACCTCTTAAAAAAATTTGATCCAGTCTCATAGTAGACAATTCAGAAGTCCCTCAGCCCTTTAGATCTTGACAGCTCATGATTTTCAGCTAGATTCTTATAAATATTTTGGTGTTTAAATCAGCTAATCAATTATGATTCACAGCAAGATTGTAAGAGACTTTGTAAACCACTTTCAGGGACAGGGCTCTCCTGAGATACAATGCTCTGGGCATTTAAAGTCATTGATTTTGATCACCTTACCAAGGTACATGAGAAAAATACCTGTGTCTATGTAGAGTTCCTCCTAACCATAAATAATTTTGTTAAGGGACTAGTAATACATAGGAGAATGCTTCAGCATTTCTTGTTTATGTGACAGAGAAAGCATTACGTGACAGGGGAACCATCATGAAGTTTCATCCTGGCTGATTTTTCTGCCCCTTTGTAAAACAAAAAAACAAACTACAAGTGATTCTACTTATTGAAAAAAAAAAAACCTTTTTTAGCCTACATCCTTTTGAGAAGTTTGGGTTTTTTAGTCTTTTCAATAAACTCTTAAACTACTATTCTTAAAAGCCAGGACCGTAGAAACCACTCATCAAGTCAGTATTAGAGCCAGAACCAAATAAATTAATGGATTTATAATACAGTACTAGAAAAGCAGTTAATAAAACTACCAGACTGAAAAACACTGGAAAATTCAGGGAACACAAGACTAGTTTTTACAAATCACCAGAGCATCTCAGAGCACATTCTGCTCAGCAGACTGAGACAGCAGATGAGTCTTTCTGAAACTTACTGAAGCTTCACCTTGTCAAAGCCTTTAGTGAAATATTAAACCAGCTCTCAAGAAGTACATTAGAACTAAGGTGTTACAGGGCACATCAATAATTTGGCACTCAGGGTTTGCATACCAACTCTGCCTGCATTTCCCAGATGGCAGACTCCAAACCAGCTCTGGTTCAAAGTCCTGTAAAATACCTCCATCCCTGCGTTATTCCCTAGTAGTGTAGTCTACCACTTTTTAAATCTTACTGTAGAAGGGGCACCCATCCTTGTGCAGGTGCATGTGCACCCTCTGCAGATGCCATTATAATGTCTCTTGTTTTTTTTACCTCAACCATCACAATCCCAACAGTACTGTCATAGTGATCAATACCTCTTGCTTCAACAGCATCCTCTGCAGCCCAGGACCTGCTAGCATGTTCTGCCAACATCCTCTCCCAACAAAGCTAAAACCAAAGAGGGAATAACAATAAGAGGAGCATAATCTACATACTGAGGAGCATGTAACACACATTTGTCCTCCAGCACTGTCTCCTACAGATACACAGGACCATTTGCCTCCATCAGCTTGTTTGCCCCCATCGAGCTCCTTCCTCTTCAGTCCTCCCTGTGTATGATACCTTCCAAGTGGAACACAAGGTGATGTTAATGGAACTGTAACAGTCTATTAAGCCCTCTTTAATTAGTGTGGGATTACACAACTCGTGAAAAGAATTTCATTAAATGGTGCAAATGAGAGGATCATTATGGAGAAGCATATGACCTCACTATATTACTGCTTTGAGAAAAAAAAAAAGAAGAAAGAATGGAATATCATAAGAACTGGATTAGTATCTCCTTAACCCAGAGCATATTGTCAGTTCTCCTTTGGAATGAGAAAGAGCACTCCAACACCCAAAATGAAGGGGAAGCTCATGCCAGATGTAATACACCTGTCCAGGAACAAGACTATCACTGAGTATCTTCTCCTCCAATTTAAATGCACTCCAGACAAACTTTCCAAAAGTTTAAAATTCTGGCTCCAACACACTGAAACCCAAGTATTCTCCTTAAAGAAAATACGAATGTGATATTTTTTTGTAAGGCTTTTATTTTCATCTTGCATCAAAATACAGCCTGGAATGAGATGATTCAAAGAGACACATTTAGACTATGGCTGTAGGTACCTTTGGAGATGGAATTGTGCAGGCACAAAACTGTGCTCATTTCAGTCTCTGTACAAGAGAATGGGATGTAAAATTAGGTTAACAACCTGTAAGACCAGCTGCTGTGAATGCTGTTCAACTCAACTTATCTTTGAAATAGAAGTTTTTTCTGCAGCAACTATAAAATCAGAAGGAATTGAAATTTCAGAATAATCCTAAGGAAATTGCTGCAGCGTGTTGCAGAACACCATTGTCTTTAATAACAGCTTGGTGGGTTTGCTTATTGCTGGCAGTGTCTGGAAGTCTTGTTAGTTCTCTGCATTGCTAGATCCTGGTTTGTCCTGAGGGAAACCTTCCCATTGCTGCTCCTTTGGTCTGATTAGGTGGAAAACAAATGCTGATGGCTCTGGCAATTATTTCCTTGGCATTATGGCCAACATTACCTATAATTGTTATGGTTAATATATTTGGCATATGGAAAATGGTATCCAAAAAAACTATCCTACTACTGCCTTCAGACAAACCTTGTATCACTTTGATTTTTGGGGCTGGAAGGTCTAACTGCAGGCAGAAGCTGGTTTTGTTTTTGTGTAAGTGAAATTGTTCAAGGGTGGATTTTTCCCTCCATGCTTTTCTTTTTTCTTCTTTTACTTGTACTTCTGTCTTTAAAGAAACCAGTTAATTGAGACTTTTTTTTCATTGTTAATTCTGTATTCAAAACTCATAATTCCAGTAAAATATAAACTTCCCCTGCTTAGGAAGATCACGAACTCAAATCCTATATAAACACAAGACATTTTAAGTCATTGATATCCAAAGGGTTTTTTTCTTTTTAATGCACTTCTCACGTAACACACTTTTTAATTCTGATTTAGTAACTCCATTGCTGCATCTCCAGTAATGAGGCAGAACCACACTATGCCAGATGCTGTGAAAAGAGAAAATAATTCCTAGCTTAAATAAGTATGAAGTGCAGTTTAGGTAAAATATTTCATGTCCCCTTCCCCGATGGTGGCCATAAAATGCCAGGAGTCAGCAGCCGAGCCTGGAGCAGCCCCAGCAGCCCCTGCTTCCCCTCTGCCAACTGCTGCAGCAAATGCTCCTTTTGCCTGAAAGGACTCTTGTCTTTCAGGGCTGCTGCTTGCTCACTGCTCAGCAGCAACAGCCACAGTGCATTTTACAGAATAAACCAGAGGATGTTTCTGTGCTGAATATTGACATATGATGATGGTGCATTTTAAAGCATAAACCAGAGGATTGTTCTGTGCTGAGTATTAGCATATGGCTTTTGACATCTGGTCCTCTAAGAGCAATAAACTGCCAATCAGGAGGCACACTGGGTACAAGCATATTTTTTATCACTACCCTTACTAATCACCAAGATTAGTCCCGGCTTGGCAATTGTGACTGACAAACACACTGAACCTATTCAAATATCCTCATCCATATTCATTTCCTTTTAAACAAATTAAATTCTCATGTAAAATAATCCTCAAATTCTCAAAAAAGCTGTTTGTTTTTTACGTAGGTGGCATGAGTTCAAAGACATCTGGTTAAATATGCATAATTTCTTAGGAGCAAAAATTACAGCTTTTAATGGTGTTTGCTTTTCACTTCATGAAAAGTTCTTTTAATGTCACTAGAGATCTTTGGAGCCTGGACAGAAGTTTCCTTTCCTAGCCCAGGGGGGTAGAAATGTCATCATTTTCAGAGCACAGCTGCTTTGTCAAGACAGTGGCACGGACAATTTGAATAACAAACACTGAATTCCTGCAAGCATTTCTAAATCTCCTTCGATTGAAAAAACCCCAAACCCACAAATCTAAAACAACAAGCTATTAAGGAAGAGGACAGGCTATGGATTATCATCCATCCATCCTGAATCTTTAGACTTTTGAGGAAGGAAATGGGTTTTTCAGAAAGTGACCTTCAACAACCAGTAAATACATGTTAGAGGAGGCCGCTTCTCAGTGGTTGTCTTTCAGAGGTGAGAGAGAAGGACATGAATTTTAAATAGAGATTAATCTAATGAGCCATTGTATTAATAATAAAAAAAATCTTCAAGCTAAACTGAATTGTTTCAGGAAGTCAAAGGCAGATGAAATTAAGCCAAAAGTAAAAAGTAGTTAAGATAGATATGATGGATTTTTTTTTTTTGTCATGGACTCCTTAGCCCCTCCTGACTTGGAAAAAATAAAGAGAGAACAGCGACTCTAAGAAAAAATTTCATGAAGACAATTAGTGCATGAAGGAAGAGTTGAAAGGCGCCAAGGGGAGCAGGTATAACTGTATAGATATGACTTATTTTGGCTTGCATATAGCATGGGCACGTTCTTCCTGTTATACCATGGGTTTCAAACCTATGATTCAAAAAGAGCTGAATATAAAAAAAGAGTAATCAAAGTAATGCAGAACGATTTGGTACATTTGGCTCATTTTCCAACTTCTGGTAATAGGTCACCTCTTTCTGCTGTGTGGTTTTGTTCACGCCCTTTTTTTGGAACACTTTCTTCTGAATTGATTAAAGGATTTCCCTACTCTAGGTAATAGGTATTTTTATTCTAAAATTGTTTTGCTGGTTTGACTGTGACAAGTTGCTCAGAAGACTACTTCATTAGGAACATGGATATCTGTATTTGGCGTTACATGAAATAATTTTATAGTACAAATTATGTATCTGGAAGAGTTTTTTCTTTGTATATTTATAAGAATATAAAAATTCCTGAGAAACAAATATTGGATTATAGATTTTCAGGGTCTGTGCTTTCTTGCTACAATAAACTGTAAAAAAGGAATGATAATGGAATCCTCTTGATCAAACGGCAGCCCAGATGCCATTTTAACAATTTGAGAGTATTGCCATGACCTTATAAAACAATTTGTTAGGAAATTGCAGCAGTGTGAGAACCACTTGTGATGTTCACTTTATGTTGCTTTGTCTCTGCATGCACAGGGGAAAATAACATGTCATTTTGCAAGTAGCACATCAAAAGGAGTCCATGATTCTGTGGACTTATGTCTTCCAGCTGCTCTCCTAAGTGCATACTTTGATGTCTAATCAAGGGTCAGTTTATGCTCCACTCTTTATTCTGGGTAAACGCTCTACTAGAGTCTCTCTGATCTTTTCTTATTTTTGCAAAATGTATGGGAATTTCAGGTCTTTGAAACTTCCACTGTGTCAAACAAATTCATACTGAAGGAAAGAATGGTAGAGACACTTGCAGTCCTGCAAACTTTGCTTCTACAGAAAATCAGGATAAACTGTACAGGTTCAAGCCTATGAGACAGATTATTCCCTGTCAGAACCTACTGGAAAACACGATGCAATTTAGAAAATATATTAGAATGCCATTAAACACATTTTCTACAGTCTCTAACCTCACTAATGTTGCTGTTACTTACAGAGCAAGAAGCACTAGATAAAGGATTTCAGAATTTAGCACAAGCCAGCAAAGTCAGAGTGCAGGAGACAACTGTGTGCCCTACATCCCTGATGCGTCAATGGACCTGAAAAGGGCTGATCACTTGAGAGTGGTAAAGAATGCTTAAAAACCAATACAATTTCCTTATATCTTTCCCAACTCCATGTGAAGACAGCTCTGTAGAACAAAGACAAATCCCCATTTAGGGTTTTTGCTTCCTCTGGGAGTCAGAACAGGCACAAGTCCTCCTTTAAGCAGATCCCATCACCTTCTTCCTTGGCCACTTACTAATTTCTCTGTAGGAGCTTTTAGTGCCCTGGTCTGTGGAAAGGTTTGGAGCAGCAGCCTTTCACAGGGATGAAGGCAGGCTCAAGGCAGCACTGCTGAGGGATTATCCGTGGGCCAGGCTGGGCTCAGGGCAGGTCCCAGGGATGCAGGTGGCAGTGCAGCAGCAGCACCGCGCGATGGCACAACACACACACGAATGCGACTGCAGCCTCCTGCAGAGCAGGAAAGGCGAGAAAGGAACCCCTCCTGCCCCTCCCCTGCCGCAGCTGCACGGTTTGTCGGGATGCTGAGGGGGTAAGACTAACCAAAACCAGAAAGAAATCCAATCCCCCTGACTGGGAAAGGAAGAATACCACTAAGCCTGTTGGAGAGGCGGGGAGCATCGGCTGCCATGTACTGCACAAGTGTTCAACAGGGATATTCTGGATTTTAAAAAAAAACCAACAACCTGAAATCAGAAGCAGCAATTTTGTCCCCTCCTTCATAAGGGCAAATCTTTGGAGGCTAAATTGAGTCCTCTCTCCATTACACCTCCTGTTTATGAGAGAATTTGCTACCGTGTTTGGTTCTTAAGGCAGAAAGGCTTGATTGACAACAAGCAGTCAATCAAGCATTACACTAATCCTGTCAGTCTATTAATAGGTAGACAGACAAAAAGACAGAAAGAAGAAGGGAGTAAAGTGCAGCAATTTGTCATGGTTTAACCCCTGTCAGCAATTAAGCACCACATTGGGGTGGAGGATTGAATTGGAAGAATAAAAGTGAGAAAAGTCCAGGGTCAAAGTAAAGATATCTTAATAGATAAAGCAAAAGCCTTGCACACAAGCACACCAAACTGAGGAGTTCATTCACCACTTCCCATGGGCAGGCACGGGTTCAGCCATCCCCAGGACAGCCAGGCTCCATCACACATAGTGATGACTTGGGAATGCAAACTCCATCACTCTGAACATCTCCGTTTCTCCTTCTCCCACCTCTATGTGCTGAGCATGATGCCATGTGGGGTGGGACATCCCTGTGGTCACTTAGGGTCAGCTGTCCTGGCTGTGGCCCCTCCCCACTTGTGCACCCCCAGCCTCCTCATCGGTGGGGTGGGGTGTGGAGCAGAAAAGGCCTTGACTCTGCAAGTGCTGCTCAGCAAGAACAAGAACATCCCTGAAGTATCAACACTGTTACCAGCACAGATCAAAAAGGACCAGACCAGTTACTATGAGAAAAATTACCTCTATCCCAGCCAAATCCACCACATTTTTATGGAAAGCTAAAAGTCAGTGGCTCTACAAGTTAGTGATTGCAAAATAAATAGAAAGAGATGTAGAACATTCAACGAGGAAGTCTTGAAATGCTCTTGCTTTTCTTCTTGGATTTTTTTTTTTTACCTCGTGAAGAGCAAGGGCAGAGGGCATCTGTTGTCAACTAGATTTCTTTCTGGGGCACAGGCAACAGCACAAGAAGAGTAATTTCACCTACCTCTCCACTAATCCTAAAATGATCAAATCACCTTCAGTGTTTCTGACTTCGTAGTGACAAGTTCTGCGCATCGAAGATGGCCTTGATAATTGTTGGCAAGTTGTCAATTATTATAAGATGCTCAAGGTGAAACATTTAATACTAAGTGAAATGCAGGATTGTTTGTTCTGCCTAGTGTACAAATCCATTCCTGGAACTTCTAAACATTTAATGAAGTGTCTCTTCTCCTTCTTCATACTTTAATTTTTGTGAAGGACTCATCTTCCATTAGGAAGTTAATTTGGGATTCAGAATCAATGGTTTCTTGAGAATTTTGATCTAATTAAGTGGGTAACAAGGGGTTGAGGCAAATTCTGAAGAAAACTGGAGATCTTATAACCACACCTTATGACTTCAGAAGCTCTCGTAGCCCCCAAGCAAAGCCAATACTATTTTTGATCCTACAGCCTACTATTTTTGCATAATCAAAACACCACAAAGCAACACAGCAAGGGTTCCTGTTTGTAGGGTGCATAATTTTTCAGAGTGTAGTTTTCCTCCCATGTTCCTGAAGATTTACTGAGAGATCAGTTAGGAACAGCATGAAACTTTTGCAGCTGGCACTGTGACAGCAGGGAAGTCAGCTCTGTTGTTGCTGCTAATCTCGAAGCCTGTGTGTGTACCCAGCTCACTGCTCCACTACCACTTTCCATATGTGAGGAGCTGTGGTGCTGCATGCTCTCTCCCTGGGAAATGAGACTTGTTACTCGTGGTAACCTTTATCTCTGTGTGACATTTGAGCTGTGAGGAGAGGATGGCAACCCTTTCATTCCTGCGCCTGCGCCTTTCCTTGGCAAAGTGTCAATCAGTTCTGGATTGTGCTGCTTGTGCTGCAGTTCTGGCATACTTCACAGGAGGCACAGAATTACAAGGTTTACAGGATGCTTTATCACTGCAGACAGTCTTTTCCTATGCTTCCTCCTGTTTTCCTCTCCAGTTAGAATAAAAGAGAGCAGAAGCTCCTATCTGCTTCTGCTGGGCACGCGACTGATCTGCTCACCTTGCTCTCCTTAAATTCTTCAGTGACCTTGATTTCACACAGAAGATCACTAAGGCTGTTGTTTCTTGTTTTAAGGCTTGTCTACCTGTCTGTGCCAGGACTGAAAAACTTGAAGCCTTTTTCTTTTTACTAAGTACCAATCTATTTATTTTAATAAAAATGCCTTCAAAGTAAATCCTTTTTTTTTTTTTTTTAATTTTTTTTAAAGGATTATATCTTGCAGGTATTAGTAGGGGACTAAACTTTGTCATCCAGGTTCTTTTACTCTTACATTTCTGTTAAGATGATAAATCTTTGTCAAGCTGTATTGGAATTGTACCTTCCTCCTGAATCTGAAATTTGCTTTATCCAAAGTACAATTAACTAATTTTAAGTTCTTAAGCCCCTAACATCATACTCAGGTTTTCATTCTATTACAGAGGATGAAAACTCATCTGAACCTGTCTGAAAGTTAATGTGGCTGGCTCAGATTCTGAAATGGGAAAACATCCTAAAATTTTGTGTTGATAAGAAAGATTTAAATAAAGTTACAGGAAACAGATAGCATGCTTCTTTTACACTACATGCCTCTAATGTATGTTTATACACAGAGTGAAAACTACTTTTAGTAGGAAAGATAAAGGTTTTTTTCCTTCCCAGAAAGTCCTCAGAACAGTAAATGTGGTAAAAATATACACACTTTGGTTTGTCCTTCCTGACACATACCAGACTGGGGCCCTGTCCCTGGAAATTGTATTGCATTAAGAGATTTATATTTTCTTGAAGGTGGAACTCAAATGCAAGTAGCTGATACAATGAATGTTCCTGAGCAAATCCATAGTGAGAGAAAAAGAGCATTAGAGATGTAGATCAGCTGGTACTAATACTCACATTCTGGATTGTGAGCCTTGAAATACTTTTATTTTAAAGCCCCCCACTCTTGAGCCCAGTGAGCTTTGGTGTTCACTTGTTTTTAAAGTTCATTTTTACAGCTCTGAAGAGGAAGCTGTTCAAATGTGATCAAATATAACCTAAAAGTTACAAATCAAAGTAAAATGCAGTCCTGGAGACTGTGAGATGTGGCAAAGGTCTGCAAAGTCAGTCTTAAAAGTTTAAATGAGCAGGTATCTCTTTAAATGAATAGTTATTGCTCCATTGCAACATGTGACAGCCCAGCACCTAGGAAGAGCAGGAGCAAGGTGTACAAGAAGGGCTGAAAAAAGCCCCCAGACACTGGTGCACATTGAATCTCAGAGTCGTTGTACCTGGAAAACTTTCAGACTTTAACGATCTGCCTCCTTCCCACCTCCTACGGTGTGAAATATCTGCAGAGCTGTACTGGCAGTGAATATTGCCATGTTGTTCTGAGCCTCAGGCCAGTGTTGTAAAGGTCAGTGTAAATAGCTCCTTAGTTACCCCTCAAAGACTTCAATAAAGCACTGCAATAATGAAGTTGCTTCATGTAGCCTCTTCCCTTAGAAATTCAGGCCAATACCAGACTGCCCTAGAAGAGAAATGCCGCTGACACCAGGCAAAACTGAAGACCTTCATAATTTGAAAAAAATTCTAGGTTATTCCAGTGACCTGCACTCATAGCCTCAGCCTTGCTCCCCCTTCCTTCCAAAGAGAAGGAAGGGAAATAGAATTTGGCTTAAGGTATTATAACATCTGGATTTCTTGAGGAAATAACCACCCTTTTCAGCACAGGGGAACTGCAGCAAGGTCAGGAAAGGCTCTCTCAGTAAGGGAAAGCCAACACTTACATATCATGCTGTGTTGCTGTGCCGAGTTTTACTTTCCTCTTGAATAGCTGTGAGGGGTTTTTTAAGCTTCAGTGGTGGGATTTCTGTATTTATGATCCAATCAGTAACGATGACCCATTAAACTAATATCCAGCATTAGTCACTGAAAGAAATCTGGGAAGTTAACCACAGAGCAGTTAAAGGGAACTGATGGAAGGGCTCAGACAATTCACTAGTTAGAGCTCTAAAGTGTCTTTTCCCCCTCTGTTTTTCCTGAGTCTTTCTGCCTGGTAATTATGTAGGAATAAAAATGTCTTATTTTGCAAAGCATGAGGAGTGGGGGAGGGATTTAAGGCTGCCTGAGTGAGGGAATGCCACACTGGAGATACTTAAGGCTTTGGTTCTTAAAAAATTCAAACTGATTGACCTCAAGCCCAACATAGACATTTAACATTTTATAACTGGAGACTGAAATACAGAAACTATGTTTATTTAGGATTAGCACTTTTGAAGTGAGCAACTGATCTGTTTTCATGCTGTGGGAATGGGAAAAACTCTAAGGAAAGGCTGTTATGCTTGAGAAAGATTTGGGTACCTCATACAGAAGGCTGGTATGTATTAATGTGAATAGATACTTATCAAGTCTAACTGCTAAACTGGCTCTTTTATATCACTGGTTATTCCTACTTTCAACTGCAAAGATGTATTGGAAGACATATTTTTAAAGGTATTTTAGATACTGCCAATTCTAATCCATGCCAGAAAACAGAATGGAAGATATATGGAAAATAAAAAAATAGCATCAAAAGTAGAAAATAGTATTAGTGTAACATTAGAGGTGTTTCTTTAAATTTTAAAATGCTCAGAAAATGTAATATGTTGGTTTTGTCAACATTCCACCAAAAAAAAGAACAACATTTTAATGAAAATAAAATCATCTTTTCCATGGCTCTATAAAGAATTAACTGTATCATGTCAGGCCTGTACAATGCAGCATCTGCTAAATAAAACTGTTTAAGTGCAGCCTATAGATAGACTAGTACCTTATTCTGATGACACCCTCCTACAACCCCCCAGATGAGGAGATCCTAGTCCATAAATGTATTCAAGACAACCTGTGAGGGAATAGTGAGCTAAAGTCCACGTGCACTGGAGACCATAGGAATGGCCTCTATGCCCCGAAGTCAATATCATGTCAGACTTGGCTCCTGGAAGACTGAATCCTGTTTGGGCTTTGGGCCACTGCTCCTCAGGTGACACCTCTGGCACATGGAGGGTGGAGTTTGATTCTGTGTAGTTTCCCTTTCAATTTTCAGTCCTCCCTGCTTTCTAATTCTTGGGCCCTTTTGGCATCAAACTTAAAACTTTTCAAAATTCTTCCAAAATCAATGTTTTTTCATTGAATTTATGTTTCAAAATCTCATCAGAAACTGTTGACCTCACATAAAATTTGATAGTACTGAGGGACAAATTTGAAGAGGATTGTAATTCCACAAAATTAATAAATAGATCAGTTAGTCCTTAATCTCTGATAGTAATGCTAAAATAGGCTTCATTAAAGTTATTAACTGTGATTAATGGAGTTAATAAAGCTAATGAGTTTTATTTACTTCAATGCATATAATATTATTTGTAGGCATCACAAACAGAAGTAGGATGGTGGTATCTAACAGTATTTGATATGTACAAAGTGATTAAAAAATCTTTTGAAATATCTTTTAAGGAAGGAAGGGAAGATGAATGATCTAGTTTAAGTAAAAAAGAAGTAAATGAGAACAACTAAGTGGAGCTGAGTAAATAATTCAGAATTAATACTTTATATCATATATACAGCCCTACTTTTTTTGCTCATGGGATCCACTGAAATGAAGAGATTTCCTCAAACCTATTTATCATACGAACTTGATAGTTTAAAGAAAGACTACACAGCAATGGGAGCAGGAGCATTAGAATCTCAGGCTTCATTGTGAAGGTGTGAATGGCTGGGGAAATCAGATTGTGTTACTTCTGTTCTCTCCTTAACTAAACAGACAAAGATTCCAGCACCAGTAATTCTCAATTTGGCAGGTAAACGGCCAAGCATTATCAATGTGTATTGTCAACCCTAAAAAACCCCTCTGGCTGTGACTGGAGCCTACTGCTCCAGGGTATTTGCAAATCTATGAAAGAAATACTGTTTGTCTTCAGGGCTGTCTACAATGTTGGGGTCAATCCTAGGCTGCCATCAAATCCTGTATCCTGCTCCATTGAAATACATCCAGTAAATCCCTTTTCTCTCTAGCTCAATCCCTCTTTTGTATTCTCATGCTGCTTGGTTGTTGCCCGATGTATGTGGCTGCATATCTGCAGCTTTCACCCATTCTTCAAGCCTCCAGCTCAAGCAGGACGCTGCCATCAATGCCAGAACTCCTGGTTTTGATTTCTGCTTTACAGCTCATTCTCTAAATCTGCTCCAACTAAATTATGGGCTTCTAGAAGAAAAATCAAATAAATATGCAGGGTGATCCTTTGAACAGCTCTTCAAGACAAACTGAGATACACTTTGCAGTACCTAAGGGAAGGGAAAAAAAAGAGCACTAAAACCCTACAGAGAACAACCTCTAAATCAACCCTAAAAATGAATACAAATTCAGAGTCTACATGCTAAAGTACTAACCCTCTGTTTCAGGGTGACCCTAGTGATAGTCCTTATGACTATGCCAGTTTTCTTGAATGAAATATGTTATAGGAACAAAACTTTGAGGGGAAAAAAGGTGATGCTGAGCATTTTTATTTACTACTGATGTTTGTTTTGGACACCAGGCTCAACGATGTACAAATAGTGAGGACAAACAAGGAAGCTCCTGTAAATACACATCCACACAAAGTTTGGAAATTCACTTGTTAAAAAGCATGTGGGCATAAAACTGGACACATATGGCATGATGATGTAAAAGGTACACAAGGAGAGTGGAAGTGAGCAATGGAAAAGGAATACTGTGTTTGCTGCAGGAACTACACTTATAGCTAATTTATGATTACCAGCAAAGGGTGAAGTGGTCTGTTCAGAAAAAAGGATCTAGAACAAATGCAAATTAAAAACAACAATCATCAAGGCTTAGTTGTATCTAAATTTTGCCTGTTCCAGCTGACTCCATTCTAAACTATTATCTTTGAAACAAATATTAAAGCAATCAGAGATGTTTTACTTTGGTCTGAATTGAGCAACTGCACTCAGCTACCTGAGATGAGTACTTTCTTTATAATATAAATCAGAACACATTGAAAACAATTCCCCTGGCTTCAAAGAAAACAGGGCTCTTCTCCTGTTATTAAAGAAACTGCTTCATTTGCTCTGCACCCCATCTCTGCACTGTGGGATCACTGGTCAATTGACCTCAGATGCCTGGCTGCTTCTTTCCTTGTACATGACCTATCTTCCTTGTCAAGGGATAGTGCAAATCAATCAGTTCTTCAGGTCATGTCACAAATTTCTGAAATTGCCCTGGTAGCTACCAGTTCCCTCTAAATGCTATTAGTTCTTGCCTGGCGCACAATCAGCCTAGTAACAGAGGAGGTGGGAAAATCTGAATTTCCCTTCCCTATGGACAATTGAGTCTTGAATCAAATTCAGTCAAAGTTAAAAATGTTTCCTTTTCGCGTGAAAATAAAAAAAAGGTCCTATAGAGAATGCAAAACATCTCCATCCTCAGCTACAGCCTGTGACTCTCAGACCAACATGGGTGATGGAAGTGTTTGGGAAGAAGAATCCATGTATCTGGAGGCTCACTGTGAGATTTCTGCAGTAATCCAGGATTGCACTGGCCCAGTCTATGATAAACCAATTACAATATGGTGGTAAAAAGGAAAGGAAAGGAAAGGAAAGGAAAGGAAAGGAAAGGAAAGGAAAGGAAAGGAAAGGAAAGGAAAGGAAAGGAAAGGAAAGGNAAGAAAAGAAAAGAAAAGAAAAGAAAAGAAAAGAAAAGAAAAGAAAAGAAAAGAAAAGAAAAGAAAAGAAAAGAAAAGAAAAGAAAAGAAAAGAAAAGAAAAGAAAAGAAAAGAAAAGAAAAGAAAAGAAAAGAAAAGAAAAGAAAAGAAAAGAAAAGAAAAGAAAAGAAAAGAAAAAAGAAAAGAAAAGAAAAAAGAAAAGAAAAGAGAAAAGACAAAACCCCCAAAGCACAGTGACTCTAAGTCATGGTTTTCTTTCCTTTTTGGAACCCTTTGGGGTGCATTTCCTGCAAAATTTCCACCAAAAGCATTATTAGATCTCCACTAACATAAATTTTTGATGCCGTTCTGGGCCACTCTGATGTCTCTTGCACTGTCAGGAGGCCCTGCCATCCTCTATAGCGAGGCATTTTTTTAAGGGTCCCTGGCCCTCTGCCCATTCTCCTTTTATAGCTTCTCCAGCAAAACAATGTTGGAGGTCATTGTGAAAGGAACTGGTCAGAACAGGGCATGCTTAATAACATACTTCAGAAAAACAGGCTGAAGTTTTTAAAAAGCAATCCAAGATCTGATTGATTTATCAGGGCCTGTCAGCAAGCTTCTGCCTTCCATGAATCTCTGCTAAAACAGGCTTCCCACAATTTAAGGGACATAGCCTGTAGGCAGCTCTTGAGATAGTAATGAAGAATTTCTTGGTCAGTATGGGGAGGGTTTTTGTTTGTTTGGTGGGGTTTGTTTTGTTTTTTCTTGTTGGTTTGTTTTGTTTGTTTTGTTTGTTTGTTTTTGAGGCTGAATTAGGAGTGTCCCACTCTCTGTTGATGGCAAAGACCTACAGCAAAACCACTCATGGCCCACTCTTGCAGAATACCCATGCCATGGGCGCTAAGGCTTCCCACCATAATTCCCCAGTAGGAAACCTGGTGTTCCCAGCACTGTCTGCTGTGCTGTTTTCATGGGTACTTAAATTAGGTTTAACTGAAATGCAGCATTTTATCTGGTGAAACGTGCAGCAAAACCAACCTTATTGTGGGCTGTGCAGATGCTCCTCAAGTAATTTACATTTACTTAATCTTGCTAAACTCTTAGAAGATCCTACAAACTGCACCATGGGGGACTTCTCTGCTGTCAGCCTTTTATATTAAAAATGTATCTTTACAGAAAGCTTTTAATTTGAATCCTTAATTCCATTTTAATTTTTCTTTCTTTAACAGCACTGTGAGACAGTATAGAAGCCTCTTGTTCATACCCAACCTTGCAGCTCAACAGAGTCGTGGTGCAGCCTGTGCATCTGTGTGGTTCTTGTTGGAAGATGGGTTTCATGCCATGACAGTTCATTGTTTTGTTTTTACCTGCTATATTTGAGCAGAAAGATAAAAAATGTCCTAGTATTTGTAGTAAAAAGTGTTTCTAATTGAATAGGAAAATGATCTCTTACTATGCTAAGCCCTTCTTGTTGCATACAACCTTTTGTTAATTTTGGAAAGGGAGAAGTAAATCCTCCAGGTGCATTTAAATAGTACAGGGGAGCCTTGAAATGTTTGGGACCTTCACCTGCAAGTGGATTTTCAGAGAGACTCAGATAAGCATCTCCCTTGTGCTGCTTTTAGGCAAATACTCCAAAGAGCAGTTTGCTGGGCTGCATCCAAACCGTGTTAATTTGGCACTATGGATGTGGTTGATACATTTTGATCTGCCTCTGGTGGTTGATACTGAGCTCTTGGATACTTGGCTTTTTGTGACTTGCCCAAGGTCACAGTGGAGGTCAGTAGCAGAGTTGAAAAGTAGACTCAGATTTTGAAACCATTTGATTCTGGCTATTAACTCAAAAATACACTCTCACTCATTAGGCACACAGTACTGAGGCCACAGGATGCATCTAAGATAGAAAACCCTGTTTGGATCAGGTGATCTCTACTAGAAAACTAAATGGACACGTATATAAAGCATCTCCTATTTCCTCTTAAGGTTTCAACTGATTAAATGAAAGCAATGTGAGAAAACCTGCCGTAGGCCACAATGTCTTTTAGGGCTGTGGAAGGAAAAAACCCTTATAGCTTTTAATGAGCTCATGAGATTTTACCCTCTGTAACCACTAAATCCATCACTTTGCAACAATGAAGGTAATTTATGATTGCCTCAATTGTTTCTTTTATTTATGGGACATTTTTAGTATGGAATTTAATCAAAGAGATTAAATGTCACACTACCTATTACCTTGCTGTTAAGATATTAATCCTATAGAAAGACATATCAAACCCTGGATTAATCATAAAAGAAAAGTAGTATGATGGCAGTGCAATTGCTTTAGGATTCATGATTTTTAAACTTATTTAATGGGGGCAGAAGTTGAGATGTCACTACCTCTTGTAACATACTTGTTGTTTTTCAGTGTTAGAAAGGGATATAAAAATAACCAGACTTAGGCCTTGATTTAACAAAGTGCTTAGCACACACTTAGCTTTAATGTGCTTGCCTTGACTCCAGTGAGACTTATGCCTGTGTTTAAGAACTGTATAAGGCAGGATTAAATCACATGCTTAATTTTAAGCATCCACTTAAGTGCCTCTTGGTAGGTAGGGCTTCAGTAAGTTAAGTTACATATTTGACAGGTTTGGCAGCTTAATAGGATAATTTCAAAACTAAGAAAAGGGAATGAATATGCTGCCTCTATTTATATTACACTTTCTGTACAAAATGGTTTCTCAAAGCCCTTTATGAACCATAAACTGAACCACATTTCAGCAATTGATTTCAAAACCTTTTCTACTGCAAAAGCAGAGCACCAAGAAACCTGGTGAGAGAGCACAAAGACAAGAAGTTCGATACACTTGCAGGAGCTGTTGTATATTGAGGGACAAATCAGAGACCACAGGAACATAGCAACATGACATTAATTCGTAGTTTTAATTTGTTATGTACTTTTGAAAAGACCTGTATCAAATTAGCACCATTCCCACAGAAGCTATTTAACATCACGGTAATTGTCATCTCTGCGTCATCAGGAATAAAAACTCACTTCCATTATAAGTACCATGTTCTCTTCACTGAGTAAACCCTATACTGTCCAAGCCAGTCATGAGTGAAGCCGGTTCACAGCCCATCACTGTTTGTTGCATCAGTGATATGCTTTTTGGGTGGGCCTAGTTTTCAGTATCAGATCAGCTAATTTACTGCAGCTTCCCACAGCTGGCCAGACCTTCTTTAGAGAAGTTGTGTAGGTTAGTTTTCACCAGCACTCCCCTCGGTTCTATGCTTTGCTTCTCCCCACAGCAGCTTTTTTCGTCCAGGGTGACCTAGACTCAGGCTAGTGTGGCCTCTCAGGGACCATGCACAAAGAGCTTCCAGCAGCATCTTCAGAAAACAAGCAATCTGACAACTACTGGAACTATAACCTAAGGTTTAATATTTGCCTGAAGGAATAGGTATCCAAAGTAAGCTTTGTATGTGGATAAATTGGATTTATAAAACCAATTAGTCACTCCTGACATCAGCTAAGTTGAACCCGGCTGGACTGGAATCAAACAAGCAGTGAACAAGGGCTCCCTGTTTGCTGCTACCTTTGTTCCTCCCTGCATAAACTACAAAGAAGAGGTTTCTAGGGCACAGCCCCAGTCACTGTCTGGGTTTACCTTGGCCTTCCAGCTTCATTAGGGCAAGGAGCACAGGGATTATATTGGTATGTCATCCAGAAAATACACAAAAAACCTCAACAAAAAGCATCATCTGGTAACAATGAAATATTCAAACAGGTTTGCAGATGACAGTGCCTGTTTCTGACAGGAGAATATTGTTTGGGAGAAGTTGTTTGCACAAACCAGTGAATGATTGATGCAAGGCCAATGAAAGATTGATGTGTGAAAACACAAAACACATCTGCCCTAATTGAAAGTCCTGGGTCCCCCAGGATTATGGGAGGGGAGAAAAATTCCGGTCTATGAGATTCACCCTGTCCTCCCATCCTCCAGAAGTTTTCTAATCACTCATCCTACCTTTTTTTTTTTTTTTTTTAATATGCTGATTTCTCCTTGATGCCTCCATCAAGATTATCATGGAATGACAAACTGCATACATAGAGGACTTGGCAGGAAGTCAGGTTGGAAGCAGAGTAGTTGTGGAGAAGGAAAGCAGCAAAGGGAGGGGAACTGACAGGGAAAACCAGAGCTTCTGGTCTGTCCTTTAGCATCCAGCTTACTAGGCAGTGTCACAGATGTCATAAAGATCTATTCTGGTGCTTTGGTTTACAGCCAACAATAAATTACATAGAGTCAGGACAAACTCTTATTATAACCATGTATGGTCCTTGCTTCCCCTGTAGCTAATGCTTAGAATAGTTAGAAAATTCCAAGAAATACCTTGAAAATTGTGCAGTTCAGCCGAACCAAAATGGCATCAGAGAGTTTGTTCCTATGAAATAATTTGCAAGGACAAAAAGATATAATGGATGGACTTATCAAATAGTAAAAGGCCAGTCTGTGTATCCCTTTGCAAATCAGAAGACTGAATGTTTTGGAGGTTTAGTTGTACAGAGCTTGTAAGATTCACAGTCAAATCTCACTGACAATATAGCCAGGACTTGGTAAATTGAGCCTTGCTCTGAATGTCATGCCCAGTATGTGCTTTCTGGTACACTCTGGCACATATCAGGATATTAAACAAGGGTTATCTTTTCAGTTTCCTTCTCTTGCAACAATCTGAACTTCTCCCTTCAGTGCCTCCACTGTCTGACCTGCTCGAACAGACACCATCACTGCCCTTTCCAGTGCATGGATTATCCGGCACCTTCAAGGCCAGGAGCACCATTAGAAAACACCAGGGAACCTGCCCAAAAGCATGAAATGACAGGCATTAACTCTCAGCCAGGGTTCACTGGTAGTTCACAGCATTTCTCCCAGCCAGGAGCAAACTAAAAAGGGAAGAATGTATTTGATACATTTTAAATCTCATTGTTTTCCTGCTAACTTTGCTGGTGGCACAGAGCACCAGAGTCTATATAGATAATGATACCTCAACAATGGGCACCAGCTGAATTGTTAGAAAGCTTCAGTCTCAGCCAAGAGTTTCCTTGCTAATATTGCCAACATTGCCAACTCTAGAGTTATAAGATGGTAGATGGCAAGAGATGTAGTTCTGTAGCCTGGAAAGGATCTATACAGTGACAAAGAGGTGGTGCAAGGAGACTGGTCTTCCTTCAACCTTGCAGACTTTAAGACAACAACAAAAAACAAAGACAGAAATAATCCCATATGTGATTTTCTGTAGTCAGTAAGCTCATATAATCAGTTTTTTGAAAATTACTGGGGGACATTCCTGATATCATTATTTTATTTCCAGTACTGCCTGAGAGCTCTGTATTTGAACTCCTGCTCCCTAGAGCAGAGTCTACAGAAAGCACAGAACAAAAAGCTAACTGGTCCCAGTGATCTTTCACAGGACAAGCTCTGCCAGACTGGATCAAAACTTTAATGTTTACCAGTTTTCCCCAAAAAACAATATCCAGGGTTAAAACAAAGTGGTTTTATAGTTATTAAATGCCTTAAAGCAGCTGTTCATTTCTGTTCTATTAGCAAAGTAAAAAGAAAGTGGGTGGGAGGTCACAAGGGGACAAGAGAAAGCTTAAACATTTCAAGTTTATCTGTTACATGCACATTGTACTGTGATCCAGGAAGAAAGTTTCTATTGAGGTAGCATTAGGGGGACATATCTGGCATTGAACTGGTTGATTTGGGCACTGAGCAAGCACTGCAACATTCTTGCAGTTCAACAGAGCTATAACTTTTTTGCATGGACCATTAGTAAAAAGTGACTTTATTTCTTCTGCTGGCCCTGCTTTGAGCAGGTGTTGGCCAGAGTACTCCCTTTCCAACCTTAATGATTCCGCCCATGGCAAATGCCCTGTGTCTCATCTTTAAAATAGGCTTCCCTTTCCCAACACCTTCTGGAGGCCCCACAGCTTGATCTCTGTCTCAAGAAAGCTCAGCTTTTGATTTTCCTGTGCTTTTAATCTCTCATTTCAGAGGTCAAAACCAGAGGTTTTATCTTCAATGCCCCTGTATTTGAAGGGGCTTGGGGGTATCTGGGGTGTAGCTGTTGCAGAGGCTATGCTTCTAAAAATACTTCTGGGAAATATGAGCTACCCCCTGCTCTCCCATTAAGAAAACAGCAGTTCTGTTTTAGGACTACATTGTGTTGTTTTTACACAGTAACAACAAAAAGGACTGTCATTGTAACATCTGCTCCTGATATTGTGCTGTGATGAAGCATAAATCCAAGCTGAGTAGTCTAGGAATTGCATCATACCATTGCTCCTCCTGACCTTCTAGTCAGATCAGTTTTCTGTTATGAAGATGCCATATTCAGGAGTTTATATCCTGGCTGTAAAAGTTTAGTTTAAACTGAAAGTTGGCATAAAACACCATAACTCTAGCGTGAATCTCTTTTGTAAACTTGATAACAGCTTGTAATACGCTTCAATAACATCTTGCAGAGAAAGAGGATGGAGTGTTTAAAATTCACTGCACCCCCCATGGAAACATTTACCAGTGGAATCACCTTTGGAATTGGAAGAGTAAAATATTGCTTCTAGTTTAATCTGCAGAAGGAAAGGCTGAGTTTTGATGCCTGTTTTGGTAAACTGTGAGGAAAGCAGCAGGTATTTATTTTCTTTGTTAAATACTAGAACAGTCATTATAAACTACTTTTAAAGATTTTTTAAGTTCTGAGCTAGTTCTAACTTTAGTTATCAATACTATAAAAACTAGAAGCTTCAAAACTAGGAAAAAAAAATCTTTTTCTATTTTTAAAACACACTGGGTAAGAAATAAAGATTGTACTTGAATATTTTCCCTTCTTACTTTCTTGCAAGTTTTCAGCCTTTGAGTTTTATCTTAGTTCAAGCATTTAAGTCAAATCTGTTTCCTCCACAATCTTGATTTTTACTTCAGTTGATTTGATCCCTTAAATCCCATATTATTGTCCCTGTTCTCTGCACAGATTAGCATCACTTGAAGCACCAGCAGATGAATACAAGAATTCAGCTGTTAACCCATGAAGAGCAGACACAACCCAATCTCTTCTGGACAGAAATAGGTTATCAGGAGTGTTTGCTATTAAAAAGGATCAAAGTCTGATCAATATATGACTGAGGGTGAAAGCTTTTGCTTTGCATGGGAAAGTCCAGTCCTCAACAGTTTCACAGTAAATAACTCCAGGCACAAAGTGGGCTCAGATTGGAGTAAACCAAATCCAGGCCAGTCTCGGGGGCTTTGCATTTGAGTAAGACATTATTTCAGCACTAAACAGCTCAGTTTTGATTAACTCCTTTTGAAATTCTCACCCCAAAGCTCCTGTGATGGAAATCCTCCTTGAAGGAAGCAGTCCAGGACATAAAGCTGTGATCAGTTAAGTGAGAGGGATACCAAGGGACACAGTTTTCCCTGTCTCCTGCTTATACAGGTAGAAGCTCTTGGAAGGAAGGAAGGAAGGAAGGAAGGAAGGAAGGAAGGAAGGAAGGAAGAGCTGTATGTGCAGTTGTCAAGGTAATCCCCCTTAAAAGCCTCCTAACTTGATAAATATCCTCCTCTCCCAGTAGGATGCGTTGTTTCTTTGCTGTTTTGGGCTAATGAGTGTTGATTGTGATACAGATCTGAACATGACCTAGTCACCAGTCAGGTGAAACTCTTGTCAATTTTTCCATGTGCACACAGAATTAAAACCTTCCTGAGACCTAATGATCCACGAGGTAAGTGGGAGGAAAGGGGAGGAGGAGTGATTAATCTCCCACTGTTTAGCATCGCTTCATTCTTCAAAGGGAAACACCTCTTTGCATGAGAGTTTTATAGATTATATCATCATCCAACACCTCAGTATGCACATCCCTGGTCCCTATGGGGAAATCTAAGGTTTCTTGCTCAGTAAAAATCTCCTAAAGTTTTCCTCCCCACAGCATGCAGAGCTGTTTCACACAGTATTCCACCTGGGCTGACGCAGCTCCATGCAGGCTCTGGGCTGGCAGCACAGCAAGAGGAGCTTAAGAAACCCCCACAAGGGATTTGAATTCCCTTCTCTGAGCTTTGTTGGGGGGCTCCAGCTTAGCTTTCACCAACCTGCTATTCGTGCTGGGGATGTAGATGGCTCAGCAGCACTGAAGAGAGGCACTGCCTTATGGGGCAGCCCAGCTGGCTCTCCTTATGTCTGAAACACACAGTCTGCTACACTCCCTGATACTCTGCAAGGCTGACAAGCACTGGTAACCATTTGGCATACAAAGTATGGAAAAGGAGGAGATATCACTGTTTCCTGACTCTTCAGTGTCTGTAGGTACTTATTTTACTGAGCGCTCCTGTCTTAAGTCCCTTCCCACAATAAGAATAGTAAACAAAGTTTGCAGCAAGTGGCATAGCCTTTCTGCAGTGTAAGATTTAAAATACACAGGGAACGAACTTCTTCCAAAGATTAGAGTATTTTTTTATTTGCTTAAAAAGAGCTCTTTGCTTTGGTATTTTTCCACCTCCATTAATCAGAATTCGTTCTGTTTGTCATCACAAACTTAAGGGCATACCTATACTGCTAAAGAGAGCATGGTGCAGCCTTATACCAGGTAGGAATGAGTAAGGAAACCAGGAGCATGTACTTAGTCTCTCAGGCTGGGCAGAGGGAGAGATGAAATCAGCTAAACCCCTGTTAGCATTCCCACTGCAGGGGGGGCTCTGGATACCCCTCGAGATGGGTCCCCAGGCCAGAGATCCTGCCTGGGATTCCCCCGGATCTTTAGGCAAAATCAAAGAATGATCCACAGCAAGCACAACCCACCGCTGTCCTCGGCTGCCTGCCCTGACTGCATCCCCTGACTGCTGGAGTCAGAGGTGGTGGGGACACCCTTTCTCCTCCTTGAATGCTTACCTGAGGGATAAGGAAGGCACAGACAGTCCCACGATTTCCTTCTGTCCATCCTGTGGGATGAAGACTGCCCAATACATCCCTTCCTCACTGCAGGCACACCAGGATAGGTTTTCTTCCTTGCCCCCTCACTTTGGTGGCAGCTCCTCTGGTGGTCGCTGTGCTGCTGTAGTCGTCCTGTCCTCCCCACTGCTCTCTGCCTTGCCACGAGGAGCAGCAAGAGCAGAAGGCAGCAGAAGGCAAGCTGGGGGCCGAGGAGGCCGCAGCATCATCGGTAAGTGGCTCCATCAACAGTCCCAGATAAAGAAAGGCGACACACCAAGTCCAGAGATCAAGGAATGTACACAGGCGCAAAAGAAGACACAGACAAGGCCACAGCCTTGGTCCAAGCGCCATCCATGACATGGGGCTGGAAAGAAATTATCTACAGCCCTGGGCCAAGTCTGAAAAGAGCTTCCTCAGCAGGGCTGAGAACTGATATACCCACAGCACAGCTTGGGGAAGGGTCAAACCCCCTGGCATTCGTTTAAATGGAATCTAAGCCCAGGGGAAGGGTGTGGATGTGGGTCCCAGATTGTCAGGGTCATTTGAGACCTATTAATGCCCTCACACCTAATTACATTTTCCACACTGCTGGGAGTGCTTCTCCCTCTTCTGTGAGCTGGGGTCCCAGTCCTACCTGGCACCTGATGGTGTTTTTGCAATGCAAATAACAAAGCAGTTAATCCGTGATGCGAATTAAATTCATGTCAAGTGCTACTTGAAGGGTGCCCACACAACCTGCCAGGAGGAGTGTAGCTGCTAATTAGCACCCATGTTGGCTGTCGGGGTAAGGACATGAAATGTGTGAATGGAATACAGAGAATAAACTACCCATGCTGGGAAACTGCAAGTTGACACAGTCTTTTCTATGCCAAATTTTCTGTGCTCTAATAACAGATACCATCAAAAGAGAAGGGAACTCATAGGACTTTAGCATTTCAGGTAGGGGAGACTGTGAACCAACACTTTGGATACAAATAATATTAAATTTTACAGGCAAAGGTACCTTAAGAGATAGGTGCAAACTACAGTGAAACACTTAGAATTGGTAAAAAAGGTAATATAACCAAAAAAAAAAAAAAAAAAAAGAAAAGAAAAAAAAGGAAACTAAACTATTGTGGTCATTCTTATTGGTTTCTCTGGGGCTCTACAGCCTCAGTCTGTTGGCAATGTGGGTAGTTTCCCAGCTTCTAACTGTATTGATTTTCTTAGCAGAAAAAGCCTAAGGTTATCTAAACAGTTTAGTTTCTTGCTTCTTTGTGTTGAATTCATTATTTTCTCTCTGCCTGAATATAATACTCTATGTTGCACTTGATGCACCGATCTATAACCTGAGCAGAAATTGTCCACGGAACGGGCCAGCAATCGAGGCTGGTGTGTGCTCTTGTGATTAACACATCAACTCTCCCATCACCAGCCAAGATTTCCAGTAGAACTCCCCAAAGGGACAATGGGCCAATTACTGGTGGTGTCAGTGGGTTCAATTCCCAAATTCAGCCGAGTTTCCTCATTTCCTGAGCTGTGTTCAGCCTTGCAGCACCAGCAAAAGGGACCCTTTGAAGGTATTTCCCACCAGGGCAGCTAGTACTGACTTTGCTGAAATGCTTTCGTTGCTTTCATCCCAAATGCAGAACAAAGGAGAAACAAGAGGAGTTTCCAGGTCAGGAACGTAATCATTTGCATACTAGGTCATCCCATCCCTGTTCAATCCCTCTTGTACCTGAGGTTTCAGAGGCAGGTGAAAATCTCTTATTAGGGCTGACACACACAGAAAACCTGGCACATAACACAGGAATGAGAAATGATTCCTCTACGGCTCAAAGTTGCCATAAATCATTGGCCCAACTCCTGCATTGGAGAAGTCACTCAGGGCAGAGAAAATCCCTTTCTCGGGGGAGGAGTTGTGCTGGAGAAGCAGAGGATGGGACACTCCTGCAGGTGGAAGTGTTTAAGACTCCTTGAACTCTGTGCAACAGCTCCCTCCCTATATCCCCATTTTTGTACAGGCTGGAGCCAAAAGCACTGGCAAAGCAGTTTTTGGAGCTGAAGGCCTCATGGTACAGAGCACAGGTGGGATTTGACTGCTGAGCAAGGCACATAGCCATGAGACATTCCTCTTCCTTGACTGAGGAGGAAGCTGAAACCTTTTCATGTCACTCCCAATACTCCATCCGGCTTTCCTATCCACTGTAAACCCCTCTGCTCCTCCCACTGACTTGCCAGATTGTTGCATGGCTTGTGCCAAAGTATAAATGGAGGGGATTGATCATGCTTGGGAGCTGCATGCCACCCCACTTCATGACCTGTGACGTGTGCCTGATCAAACTCCAGCAAGCAGCCCCTCCATCTCGACATGCCTCAGCCGCCTCTCCAGTGCTGCTAGTGCCAGATGTAATTTTTGTGGAAAACCCTTGGAAGCAGCTTTTTATGGACTGACAAACAGATTCTAGATTAATGACCAGAGTCCTGCAAGGCTGGGGAAGATTCACCACAGGTTGTACATGGCGTGCTGGGACGGGCTGTATCCTGGCTGCTGGTGGGCAGGTGACTCTGCTTTTTTTGTGTGTTATATTCAAGCAGATACTAAACCAGCTCTCTTCCAGCATTGTCATGGATGCTGCTCTGATCTGCTGCATTAAGTAATCTCTGCTTCTCCCCCAGAAAAGAATTTATTTCCTCCCTGTGCTGGTGTCAATGCTAATATTAGCGAGTGTTACTGAACCGTTTTACATCTGCTTCAACAGCAGCTGCTCTGCAGGAGGGTGACTTGACAGGAGGACAGGGCAGAGGAGAAAAGTCACGCTAGGTGCTCAATGGAAGGGGCAGGAGGGACAGGCTGGAGACTGCAGGCAGCTGGAGAGGGGCATGCAGCCCTCAGAAGCACAGGGATGCAAAGAAGGATATAAATACAATATAAACAGACATCTTCCCATATGCATGTTAGAGTGGTGTGAAATGCCCCACATGAGAAGGGTCTGTTGCATAATTGTCACCAGGGAGGCCTGTGGGGATGCACCAAATTAGCTCTGCTCAAAACCTGCCTGGGAAGCAGTCTGGCAAAGAAAAAAAAAATTTGTGAATTTTCTTCCCTATTGTGTTAGTAAAAAACAAGCACAGACCATCCTGATTCTGAGGCAAATATGTCAGAGTTCATGTTTGCCTTTCAGCAAAACAAAGGGGCCCACTGACAGCCAGCAGCTCTGCAATCAGGTGGTCCTTCTCCTAGAGGGAGACAGACCAAACTGAGCAGTATCCCTGATGGGCAACAGGGTGAGACAGAGCCCTGGTGATACAAAACTGTGCAGGTCTGTACTCAGTGGGTTATAGATTTTGCAGCTGGGACAGTCCCCACACTGATGTTTCCCTGCACAGGGTACCTGGTGCAGTGTGGCTGACTGTGGGAGCTCAGCTTCTAACTTATTTCAGTGAATTTAAAGGGATATGATCTCTGTCTTATGCTCTTACTTCAGTAGGTAAGCAGGTGGGTGCTGAATCTCTGGAGATGAAATAGAAAGCCATTTGGTCAACATGTCAAGGATTTAATTGGAAAATTTAAGAACTTAAGAGTGTAACTATATTTTTTTGGTCCACCCTACACAGCCAGTCAGGGCTGGGGGCTAGAATGTGTCTCCAGTGCCGGAACAGGGGAGAGCAGTGGAAGCAAGGCGGCAGTCTGCATCCAGCCTTGAGAAGAGTTTCAGGTTTCTTAAAAAAACTAGATTTTTTGTCTTCCCAAATATTAGGGATTTGCAAACCTTCTGTCTCCCCACAGAGCTGTGACCCCTTCCACAGGTCACTCACACTGGGAGCAGAATGGCCCTGCTGGGAACATGGGCTCACACAGAAAGTGCATTTCCCACTCCACAAACTTCCGTGATTTCAAAATAAATTTTCCTCATGTGCAGGGCTGAGACCAAGAAACAGTGAGAAGCAGATAGTATCAAACGCTGCATATAAGTGCATTTTAGCCTTTTAAATCTCGGAAGGATTCCAGCCCCGAGCTGGATCGGAGCCCCTCGGGATGCTGGCTCCAGCCCGTCCTTTGGCCCGGCTGCTGCAGGGGGTGCTGGAGATCGCGCTTTGCCGCGCACCCAGCGCAGCTCCATCGCTGAGCGCTGCAGACTTGTTTACATCTGAAAAGATTTATTTATGTTGTAAAACTATCTGCTGCTGAATAGATGAAAAGAAATATGTGAGGGAAACCATAATCATTTAATACTTATTCCGTTTATTTTCTATTCATTTAGCAATGGTGGCATTCTCATTATAATTAAAGGGAGCTGGGTGGCCTTCTAATGCTTTCCCACATGTGTTTCTTCCTTCCCTTTGAAGGTGCTTGGCAGATTTAGGTCATATATTTTCTTCCTATCGTGCAGCAAGGGGAAGAGGGGAAAAAAAATTCTCAGCACCAATCTTTTCTAATACTTCTACATTATTTCAATCCAGCAGAGGTTTGCTCTGCCTCAAGCTAAAGAAAATCTATTAGGCTCTTTAAAGAAGTAAGTCAAAGGGGGTGCATCCAGGATAAGGTCAGACAAAGATGTGTACAGCAGAGAATGATAGTGCTCAATATCATTGCTTTGGCTGCCAGGAAAGGTTCACCCCACGGGATGCCAAACTCCATTTCAACTTGTGTCTTGTCTTCAAATGCCTCTGCAAGCTGGAGACAAGCACTTTACGCTTTTTCCTGGCACTTGCCTGAGGTAGGTCGGGAACAAAAATTCAGAGGGCAGGACCAGACGCCCTTGTCCCAGCTGTGCAAACTGAGAAGGGGTTGAAGTTGGAACTTTCCAAAAGTCATGTTGTTGCCCTCTCCTGGGCATTTTAAAGCATGCTTAATAATCCTCATATTTAACACCTAGTGCTTGTTAAAATTATTACAGGTAGCTTTTTACTTATAAAGTGGCGCGTGCAGCTCTTCAGGGCACATATTTAAGCAGATGATTTATGGTTAAGGTAGGTGGCTAAACCTGTATCTTTGCACCCCCTGCTACAGATTTTCTTTTCAGGGTCTGAGATAGGGACAGAGTCGCTGGAGGTTTCTGCTACACTTCCAGACAGTTGCATCCAGAACAGTTTCAGAAATTAGGACCCTTTGGAGTGTGACTCAGCCTGTACAAGACACTGGGGCTCTGTGGAAGGTCCCATCTGTGCTGCTGATTGTAGCAGAGTGCATGAGGGTGACAGCTCGGTTAGACACCTCTTGTCAGAGGGAATGAATACAGAAAGTGCTGCTGAACTGCATCTTGCCTGCTTTTTTTGGAGTTTGGCAGTTGATGAAGGTTCAGCATCAACCTCGGCACATCTCCGATGCTGTGACAATCAGATAACTGTAGCTGCTCATGCCTCGGTTTTGGTAGATCCCCAAGCAGAGAAACAGTTTTTTTGCCTATCTGGAGAATGAAGACAAAGAGAATGGGGAGATGGGAATGCATAATTTTCTGCCATTTCTCCCTGGTGCACTCTGATCCAGCTCCACAGCAGATTCAAAACACCCTCAACTTTGGCAAGCAGTGCCTTTGTACCTACTCCTTTCCTTTGGCTGTCCCTTCCCCCTCTAAATCCTGGAACACTCACAGAGTTGTCTTGTTGAACCTTTAACCTCCTCTGTGTTGCAGTGTTGTTCATGTAAAAAACACCACAGCCAGAGAAGAAAGGGAAAAACTAGTTTCGTTTTGAAATCCTGGTCTGTAAAACCTTATATAGTAACGTGCCAGGAGAGAAAATATAAATCTGAAGAGGCAGGATATGTTTTAGAAGCAATTTTGCTTTCCCCACTTCAGCAGCTCTTGAGTGCTGGAGCAAGAGAGTGCTGCAGAAAGGAGGATAACCCAGGGTGCCATGGTGCTGCCTGGCATTTTATTATGAGCATCCATCAGGTTGAACACAAGCTTGGAGTGTACACTGAACTCTTCATGGCCATTGAGGACCAACAAATTAAAGGCAGTGTCCAAGAATAAGATAAGCAGTTGTGAATGAGGGGTCTGGCACCAGTAATTTAAAATGCCACAAATTGGAATTTCCAAAACCTTAATCCCTGAAGCACTGAAGTTGCCAGGAAGCGTTTGCAGTGGCTGTTGGTTGGGCAGCCCTGAGATCTGCCTCTAAACACCCTGCCAACCCCCTGCCAGCGGTGTTCCCAGCCATGGCCTGAGCTGTGGAGAGCAGCTCTGAGATGTCCATGGGGTCTGCTCCTCCTCAGCCTGAGTGTGGCACCGCTGCCAGCGCCCTGCTGTCATTATTGCCACTGCTAATTGCTCTCCAGAGGAGTCTGATAGCAGTGGGGTGTGCTCTGCTAAGATAACAGCCCTTACACTGGCTGGGAGCAAGCCACAGGGGCTATCAATCCTCCAATCCTCGTGCTTCACTTTTTTAACTGAACCCACTTGTGGGCTAGGGATGAGCCTGTGAGAGCTGCTCTCTGCAAAAACAAAGGCGTGCAAAATTAGCTTGCTTACAAATTGTCAAGCCCAGATTTGGCCTACTAAAAGTGTTTTTGGGGCACAGGAAGGAGATTAAGCCAAATCCCCACACAGCAGACACCCCAGAGTCCTCAGTTTCCTTGTGTGTTTCCTGTCCTGGGGCTTTAGGAATGATTGCAGAGTTGAATGGGTTTTGGTTTGCAACCCTGCCCTTGCCTGGAAGTGAAATGGATGTGAGGGAGATGCTCTCTGCAGACAGAAATGGAAGAGTCAAAATGTCGACTGGCAGCACTTCTGCCCCTCTCACCTCTCCAGCTTGGCTCATAAAATAAAAAATTTCCATTGAATCATGTCAACAGCAGAGGGTATCCTAATTGCCTCTGCTTCCACCCAGCAGTTCTTATTCCAACCTGACATCTCCCAGCAGCTAATTCCAGGGTTGCTTTATCTAATAAACTACAGAGAAATCCCAGTACCTTTTAAAAATCCTTTCTTTGGAGATAGCTGTATCTGATTCTCTAATAAGGATTCTCTTAACAGAAGCCTCTGCTGTGCTTTGTTAAGGAATTGATGCAATTTGATTTTTATTACATGAACAGACTAACATGGATACTAGCTCTCTCTGATACAAAGAGTCACTGCAAAAAGTATTGTGCTTCCTCATGCAAACCAAGATAAAGTAATTAACTTTATATTAAAAAAAAAATCTCTGTTGAGATCTGTTCTGCATAATTCAACACCTTGTGCCAATTAAAGAGAACTTCTTTGGAAAATGGTTTAGGCTGTAATTTTATAAGTCTTTAGATTTGTGTGCAAATATGCATGGCTTTATGAATATTTTGAGGAGTGTAATTTTTCTAGGAGGGTTTACACATTTGTTTCCTTTATTCACTTTGTAGAAGAGCTCCGGGATCAGGCCTAAATCTCAGAATTGATGCCCCTGTCAGAGACAGAAGAATTCCTGCCCACGATAAGAAAACTCACACATGCATCCCCTCCTCCACCCTCCTCCCACCCCTCCTGCCCTTCCCAGCCCTGCACTATGCCTGGCCAAGCTGCTCTCCACCCCTGCGGGAAACAGAGTCTGAGTGGGTGAGAAAAGTCCTGAGAGAAGTGTTCAGGGTAGGTAGAAGTTGCTTGTCACCACTGAAAGCCCATCCTAATGGTGTGAACAGCTCGTGCTGCTCCCCCATGACCCAGAGAACCACCTCAGTTAGTGCTCCTCTGACTTTAATTTGTGGGAGGGCTCAAAATAGCTTAAAAATATACAGTCAGAACAAAACATTTCTCGTTACCCTGGGATGCAGCAAATCAGAACGGTTACTTGATTGATACGGCTTTCTCAGAAGATGTAGTGAGAGTGACTGTGATAAATAAAGACAGTCCAGTATTGGCAACAGTAACAAAAATCCATGGGATGGATGGATAAGGGCAACATCAAGAGATTAGGCAGTGTGCAATCAGCTATTGAATAGGATAAATACCATAAACATTAGGGCTAAGTTTTAAAGAAGAAACTGCTAAATGAAGGTCAGAGTGAGACATAGTTTCTTCTCTCAACAGCCTGTCTACTTACCTGGACTGATAAGCTCCACATGAGGGTGACTCAGTTAAGAGGATAATAATTAACAATCCTCCAAAGCCCACAAACTCTGTCACTGAGCCAGTCAAGAGTCTCATTCCCCCTTTCACATCCTCAGCTATGCAAGTGCTAAAAGTCACTTATGCCAGCGTTAGGAAGTTAAGGTAGAACAGCAACCAAGTGTTTTAGCTGACATTTCTTGAAGCAGCTTGAATTGACTCAATTAAGATCTGGAGATTGCCCTGCTGGACTTCAGTGTGATGGTTCCCTCTGCCACTGATGGATACTCTGAGACTTGGAACTTTATCCCAGCATTTGGGCTTCCAGTACTTAGAAAAGTGTCCTCCATTCTGTTGATATATCCATCATCTGCATCTAAACTCCATCTCAATCCACATCTCTTTGCACCTATATCTGTCCAGACGCAGCTAGTCTATAATTAAGATTTTTCCTAGTATTAATTTTTCTATTAATATAATATTGCTAAGCAGCCCTAATTAAATAAGATCCAAATAATACACTAGTTTCCATTAGAGTTATCTACTATTTCATTGGGTGTTTATCAGGTATGCATGTTTCACTTTGTAAATTTTGCTTTGAATCCATGACCACTGATTCATCCAGGGAACATCTTTTTAGTTTACTTCCAAACTGCTCTAAAAATGTTAAATGAGGTGGAGGCCAGTACCTCCTTTCACCACCTTTTCCCAAGCAGTTATCACTGTACCCAGCTTGCTCAGCACAGAGGATATGTAGACACACACATGCTCACTTTAAGTAAAAGAGTCTGACCTAAAGAAATTATATATTTAGACAAGTAAGACATAGAGTGGGTGGAAGAATATTAAACTCTTCTTCCTTCTGAGTGGGAGAAAAGAGGGAAAGATCTGAAGCACAAGTATTAAATAATATTAGATAATCCTTTTATAGCACAAAATGTGAAGTTGCTTTCAAAATTCTAGTATAAATATGGCATAGCACCATAAGAGTAGAGTCATGTATATCTGTATTAAGGTACCTGTAGTAATAGATCTTGTATCTGTCCAGAAAGGGCAATATACTACCCAGCTACTAAGAACTATTACACTGATACAATTTATAAAATGGTATTGATTTACTCTTGCAGTAGAAAGGCATGTTCCCTGCAAGTGAAACAATGTACTGGTAAAAATATTCTGTGTAGTGGTCTGTAGGAGAGCTTGAAACTACATTCAGCTCTACCACAGATACAAGAAAGGCATAATTTGGCACTTTCTTTTTTTTTTTTTTCCTCTAGATTTTAATATTTAGGAAGGATTCTGCAGAAAAATCAACCCACCAGTGAGTTCATTTGGGATAAAAATAGGAATTGTTAAAACTAATTTATGCTCTTTTGAGACATCTATATGATCCAAATACAACTGTAAATCTCATGCACAGAGGCTTCTTACCAAAATGTCATTATTTTCTCTTCCTCCTATTATTCAGTTGAGTAATCCCACAAACCCAGCATGTTTAGTTAGGCCAGAGTCAATAAAGAAAAAATCATCACCTGTAAAACAGATGCAACTCCTCCTCTACCCCACCAGGTTGTCTGGTTCCTTTTATCTAATATTTGCTATTTGTATAGGCCCCAATAGTTTTGTTTAATTTTTTCCCCCTGTTTTCCTAACCAACCTGTCTTGTCCCCATTAGACAAGAGAGTGAAATTCTGGTTACAGCTACAGCTTGCAAGTCAATAAAACTAAGTGCTACCTCTGACTCTGCAACAGTCTATTTGCACCTTGAATTTTCATTATATTTGTTAAACACTTCTTTTTCTTAATATAGAATAATCCTTGTGCTACAGCCTCTAGTGAGAATTAAGATAAAGGTACAATCACTTCAATGTTATTGTACTATTAGTCCTACATATTTCTCCCTGTCTCTGTTGGAATTTGAATTGCTTTATCTGTCCCAGTATAATAGCCTGGTCCATGAGCATCCTGGCTAATGAAGAGAGTCTGTTGTGGATTTGTGTCTTATATCCCTAGAGCTCTACCACCGTAATAGATTGAGTGCTGAGACCTATAATCTTTTTTCCCATAAAATTCAGTGGACCATCTGTGAGGTCTCTTTTGCTATGTTAAAGTTGCTTAGAATTCTTCATAGGTTGAGAGTTGTGGGTTGCAAGGACACACTGTGGACTGTATAGACAGTACAAGCACATTGCCTTTTCCTCATCTGAGATCTGAGCAAAGACGGAACAACATCTGCATACAAATGAATGCAGAAAGGCTGGATCTTGGGGCCATATCCATGGGAGGGATTTAAGATCTTAGAGATTCACTGGGCACAATCCTTCAGTGTTGTGAAGGTCAGCCAGTGTGCCCATGGAAAGTCCTTCAGCCCTAACAATACCAAACAATCTATCAAATCCATCAGTAATCTATCAAAAAACCTTTCACATGAGTAGGAATCCAAGCTCTGAAGTGATTGCCTTTGGATGCCAGCTTTGTGACCTCTTCTTGAGACAACATGATGTAAAGACTTCTGTACTGCAGAGGGATGTTTCTACTGATATATGTTGGAGTTATGTTAATTATCCAAAGCACCTGGAGTTCCTAGGAGAGAAACTACTGAAGAAACGTAAAGCACAATTTTTATACTGAGAATTAGAAACTGCCAAGGTTTTCTTGTCAAACAGGAATAGCAAGGTTTTGATTCTGAACTTTTTAAAGTAGCCTTTAATAAGCAAATATTTTAAAATGTGAAGGCTATTGACTTAGGAACATTTGTAATCCGCTCTCTGTCTGGGGAGAGCTGTAAGCCTCCTCATGCAAACGATATGATGAATAGTCTAAAGCCATCGATGGAATGCACCAGGGTAAGCCTTTTAATGCGAGAAGCACCAATGAGCTTTTGAAACACATCTTCAATCTTCTTTTTTTTTTCTTCAAAAAATGGATTAGTTGTCTTTTGTTATTTTTAAGCCTTTTCTAGAGATCAGCTGGTGGCACTGATAAATTATCCATGGAGCTAGACAATCTCTGCTTATTCAAAGCACACTTTTCCATCAGGGAGATTGGTCTGAATGGAATGTGTTACTTTCCATTGACATGATTTTATGAAAGATTTCCTTATGGCAACACTTACTCCACTTACAATGCATTACTTTAACCAAGCATGTCATGGTGATGGAAAAGAGCATATCCAGGAATGTCAGAGCAGGGAGGTAATGCAGTGAAAAAAACCCCAAAAAACATGTGACTTCCTACCTAATGTACACCCCTCTATGGTGCACTCTCCATACTCCTATAAATATGAGAACTGGTGTACTTTGAATGCTAATACTGAGACAGAACTACCTTCTGTCCTGTTACAGAAGTCAGCTGGATTACCTCAAGTATTGCACTTTAGCAAGCAAACCTAGCACAAAATATTAAGAGAGTTATCAAACCATCACAATTATTTTAAGCATATTAGAATTAATTTTGATATCTCAATTAAAGCATACCTCTACTTTTATGAAAGGTGTCAATTCCTGCTGTAAAAAGTAGTACTGTGAGAGCAGACTGTAATCCCAGTTTGTTCATAAATTGTGTCTCTAGCAATGGCTGATACAACCTGCAAACACAGTGCAAGAAACCCCACAGTATTTAATTATGGAGAAGGTTGCCCACAAAATCTGATTTAACCTCTGGTAGTTAGAGGCTGCATTAAAGCCTGAGGCATGTGGGTTTGTGGGCTTATATCTGTTTCAAGAGTTCTGTGTTTAGGAGAATACTTCTTGGAGGATCTTCTGGGGTCTGATGGTTTTCTTACCCGATAAATGTCCATTCAATCCCTAATACATTGACATTACTGACTTCTGGGAAGAAGCCTCCCAGGATACCTATGCTCCAATAAAAAAATGTCTTCCTTTGTGTAAATAGTTAAAACTGTCTTGCTTCCTGAGAAAAAAAACATGAATATATATATATGGTATATATATAGAACACTCGTAATATATTTAAGTTGACAGAACATTAAAGGTAACTTGCTTTCGTTTAATTTTACGTGTCATAAAATGTGATCTATTATATGATGATCAATAAAATAATTTTTTTGATGGTAAAACGTCCTAGATTATTTTGGCTGATGCTGTTATTATCTGATATCCTCCTCAGAGAAAGTCTTGAGCTGTGCGCAATCTTGGATTTTTGTTTTCCTCCTAGGGAGTTCAGCTGAGCTGAAGCAGTAAAGATGGGTACTGACTTAAGAAGTAATTTTGCAGTGCTGTACAGCAGAAAAGGTAAGTCATATTTCCAAAGGCTGTACTCAGATAACACTGATTTGGCTTTGGATTTGCATCAGCCACTTCACAGTCCAGTTGTATCTTGCTTTAATTAGCCCAGAAATAATTTGCATATCACCATTTTTGTCACTATAACCAAGTCTCAAACTAAATGTCCTTCCACACAAAAGGAGATGATTTGTGGCAAGTTGTGGGGAGGGCAGCAGCTCTGCATCTTACTTTTCCTAGTAGGGAAAGGTCGAAATAAGAATCTCTGCAAGAGATAGAAGTGCAAGAATGTCCCCATGAACATGCAGTGATCCTTCTGTCTATGGGCTTCATAGCAAAAATGGCATTTTAAAAATGGGAAAAGAAGTCTAGATAGATTCCTGCTACCAGTTCTTGATCTATGTCCCACTTTTTTTTATACTTAACTCTTCCCATAATTCTTGAAACAGGAAAAAAATTGCAAAGTGCTGCAAATGATCTCACGGCAACTTGAAATTTCAAACACACAGGGAATCTAGCAAGCAGAGGAAAGAGTTAATCCCTCAAGGATTTGATATTACAGCAAAACAGCAGCAGGAAATTGCACCTGGATTTTCTTTCATTATTCTGAACCCTTTAACCTGAAGGGCTATAATACACCAGTCTGATAAGGCGTAACATGCATGACTTTAACACCACTGTTATTCTCTTATCCACAAAGTGCATTGCCAATGTAAAACAAGGTATGAGTGTTAATTACTTTTGTTAAGGCTTATATTTTCATGGTAACTTAATACAGCTAATATCCAGGGTAATTCACCATGGTTCCAAATACTTAGGGCCAGATTTTACATTTTCCTTTATAGTGCTAAAGCTATTGGAATTATGTAAGGACAAACAATACCCACTGTGACATTTAGACTCTTTCTCAAATGACTTACGAAATGTTTCTTTGAAGTCCATAATACAGTGTTTGAGTGAGCTGCAAGTTTTGCTCCCTGGTGCACACAACTCTTGAACCACTCTAAGAACTGGCACAATGTCCACTTTTTCTGTTTTTTCATTATTTTTACAATTGTGATGACTCTAAAATAGGGCTTTTCCTCCTCTTTATGATAGAATTCTTGACATTTCAGGGAACAATGAAGCAAAACAACATCTCCCAACTCATGAAATATCAACATTTTGCTTTGCAGGACAAGGCTTAGGAGTTGCGATGCACACCCATCATGTTCCTCCTCGTGTCTCGTGGCCAGGATCCCAAGTGGGATTTCATTTCCCAGGTGACTGGACCCACTGTGGGAGGCAGTTCACCATGAGAGCCACAGTGCTGTGATAATGCAGTTTCAGCTCCCTCCACAAATACCAGTTAAAGGGAGCCCAGAAAAGTGGACAGAGAATGACCAGAGCTTTTAAGGGTATTAGCTATGGGGACATTACCTGACTTGGGTAGTCAGAAGGAGAAGAGAGTTAAGACGAAGGCACAAGAATAGCGATGGTATTTTATTTAGATTTTTTTCTACATGTGCATAAAGCAAAAAGTATCAGGCTGACAAGGCCATCAGGGATGTATTTCAGTTAGATCTCAAGGGACAAAAAGTTATTATAGTAATAACAAGTAGGGGAGGTCTCATAGTCTTTATTGCTGGGGTCTCTTAAGAACAGCTTATCTGAATATTGGCTGGTGCAAAGCAAAAATGTACTGAAACTGCATTAGGGTGCATGAATAGACTTCTCGGGCCCCCTTAGTATTAACCTTTTGAGACTAATGAACAATATAACATGCAACTACCTTGGAGATACCTGGGCCAACAGACATTAGGGAAAAAAAAAAAAAGAAAAGAAAGTAAAAGAAAAAAAAAAAGAAAGTAAAAGAGGAGTGGGCTTCTGACCTGTTTGGGTGGCAGAAGCAGTCCCATTATGTAGCCTGTCTGAGCAATCAGACTTCTTTATGAAATCTATGTACATTTGTACCACTTTATATTTAGTTAAATAATTTATCAATGGTTAATATTTCAAAAGAGTAAAGTAGAAAATCAGATAAAATTTTTATACCTGCTATTAAAAGTCGAATGGGGCATTGAGAGACAATCCAAGCAATCATCCCCCTGGATCCACCTACTGAATCAGCCTAGCTGGGAGGAAAAGGGAACCCTGACACTTCATTTTGTGCTGGGCATGAGTGTGTTTGCGTGTGTGTAGTCCTCACAGCGATGATGACCTCTCCCAGACATACACACTCAGCTGGTCACCAGCTCCTGCCAGGTCACTGTTAAAAAGACCCCAAAACCTGTTCCCTGATTACTTACTGACTCATTTTCCTGCCGTGGTGCCTGATATATCCAAGTGTGATCTTTCAGCTAATGCAATGCTGACTCATGCATTTAAAGTCTCTGCTGCTACTAATGTCAATAGCACTGAACTGATTTGTAATATTTTGCTTCTTTGATGTTTCATGGCATAGCTGACTGAAAAATCAGTTAGCTATATAGCCATCACCTTGTATGGAAACTGTTGCTCCTAACACATAACATAGTAATACAAAAATAAATTAAAAAGAAAGCAAGAAAAATAGATAGAAAACAAAAAAAAACCTGCTTAAATGTTAACTCAGGCAGTATTAAAATAGATTTTAAGAAGTTTTAGAGGCTTTTTGTTTGGGGTATTTTTTTTGCTTATTCAATAAAAATGGCAGGAGTAACATAATAAGCTGTATGGTATTTTATGGCAGGTTTAATGCAGTCTGAGTCCATTAAGGGACCTTTCCTCCGCTTTTTTGAAAAAGGTCTTTCAATTTTCTTTTTCAAGGGAAACACAGTTCACTTTTTTTCCAGCTTTACAGCTTAATGCACTGAGTCAAGCACAAGGAGAGGAGTACCTTTCTTGGGAAGTCAATAGGCTCTTACTACAATAAGTCAAAGCAAATTTGTCGATTTTGGTGGTAACAGAAGCTGGGCAAAGACAAATCTACTGCTGTGTGTACCTGTGGCTGTAGAGGAGCACAGATCTGTGAACTGATAAACAACCCACAGTCATGGCCAAATATTTCAGACTAGGAAGCAACAAAACGTAGAGTAGCCAAAGAAGATAACTGAGGGAATTGTATCTAAGAAACCGCACCAAAGCTAAAAGGAGTTAGGGTTTTATTCTCAAAAGTGAGCGCTTTTATACAGTGCAAGGCTTTTGAGAAACTTTCTGTGGTGTGCTGAAGCAAACTCACAGTAATGTGGATGGATGTCCAGGTAAGTGGATATTCACACTCTGACTTTAGGAGTGTTTGCTGTATCACTCATGGAGCCTGGCACTGTATGACTTAGCACACTCAAATTAGCTTTCTCAACAGGAGGAGACGTGACCTGACACTTGGACATGAAGCTTAGATGGTGTGTCTGTGGTCTGCTGGAGAAACATTATCTTCTCTTCCATCCAAAGAAATTTTGTACGTATTAATTTCTGGAGCTAAAACTGCCGTTTCAGGCTTTTCCTAAAAAGCATGCAAGAAAACACATGGCTTTGTTACATCACAGGAAAGTATCCTCATTCATTTTCATTGGAAGGAAAAGGGAAGAAAGAAAAAATTGCCTATTCCAAGTCTTTGAGAAGCCATTGTGCCTCTCAAAAGCCATACAGCCAAAGGCAATGCATCCTGCAGGAATAACAAAGGAGATGGCTGGATTGCTGTCCTAGTAACAACTAATTCTCTTTGTCCCTAACCGTTCTGATAATGCAAACACTTATTCAGTACAGAGATAACCTAAACCCCTTTGATGTTGATAGGTCTGTTTCTATTGACTGTAGCAAGTTTTGCAATAGGCCTTGAAGATTGTATTTCTGCTTGCTTATCTGGTCAAACAGGGTTTCTTATTACATGCCTGTGAGGGAAAATGTGCCATTGCCTCACTAGAGCATTTACTAAGTTCAGTTTTTCATCTTTAATTATTTGCTAGTGATGTGTTTAAATAGTCAAAAACCAGGGTTATCAAAAAGATCCATCTGAAATATTATATCACTTGGAGAACATTTGCTTGAAAGAATCAGATTTTATAAACTTTAGAATAGCAACCAAAACTTCTAGCTCTCAGAAAGAAAACAAGAATTATAAATACACCAAATTCGTAGTCATTTAACATTCATCATTATTTTATATTGTTAACATCTCTAAACCTATAAGAAAAAAATAAAACTATTTGATTTATTGCTAATGCCCATTATGCCATATTTGTTATTTGATTGAACTATTTTTTTACTGAAGCTTTACAGCTATCTTCCAGTCTACTTACTTAAGATATTTCTGCATTAAAGGCTGTGGAGAAAAATAGGTTCTCATATTCCTTTAGGATTAAGAAATTTTTCAAAAATGGACAATAAGAAAGGCTTAGTTTTTCCTAGTCTTAGCTAAGAATAATATAAAATGTTATAGTGTCAAATCCCCAAGTGATAAAGTAATATGAGGTTATAGTGGTGTCATTAAGAAATGGGATTAGTGCCTGGGATATTGTTTAGTTTGAACAACAAGATATAGTAGCATTTCTTATTTCCCAGAAAGGAAAAGAGCATGTGTGCTGCCCACAGCAGCTGGTATTTATTGATTCCACTGGACTCAATATCTTAACCCCGGGGTAAGAAACTCAGTGAGGTCTCATCTCACACTGATGTGCCAAAGGGTGGAAAGGTGAAATGGAAGGGCCCTGGAGATTTTATCAGCATTAAAAGGGGGAGTGCAGCTCCATCCACCTGAAGATGAAAGGGCTCCCTTCACTGAGAAAAGCTACCCAAGGGAGGTGTCAGCAACAGCAGAGGACCCTGACAACCTCCTTGTGGAAATACCTTGAGACATGAGGTTCCCAAAGGTCTGATGAGGGTCCTTTACTGGAGACTTTACAGCTGTGGGTAAAAAGCATCATCAACATGAGCAGCTCTGTCTGAGGAAGTAGCATCACTGTAGCTGGAGATGTTTGGGGTCCGTATAAGATCCTCTTCCTCAGCTGTGTCAGCAAGCAACTAAGGATGGACTGTCAGCCTTGGCATAGAGACCAGACAAAAATATAAAGCCAGGCCCAAAAAAGTCCTTCTCTCAGATATTCTTTTGCCTGTTGGGTACATTTGACTTTTTGACATGCATAGTTTAACTTATTTGTAGTTAAAGATTAATTTTTTTCCTCTTGATAATACTCCCAGTTCAATTCTCCAATTAGACATTTTGTATAATTAATGTTTTTGCTGCTGGGTTTAAAATTTTTTCTGCAACTGTTGACATAATTTGGCAATGTACAAATTACATGTAACAAATTGTCATAGGACAGATATATGACAGAAGACCTCTTTTGGAGGAATGACCTTTCTGCAGTAAATTACACTTTCTGTTCTAGCCTTAGCACTAATTTACTGTTTATGTAGCAAAAAGTTGCAATTATAAATGTCTAGACATTTTAGGGACCAGTTCTGGAATGATGAAAAGTCAGACTGTTAGCCATTGCTGTATGTATTGATCACTATTACTTGAGGTGTAGAGTACCATTTAATCATGCTATTTATGGTGATACCAAAGGCCAAGACTATTCAATGTGTAAATGTGTAACAAGAAAACTTTGTGGTGTTCAGAGGATATCAAATGCCACAATATTGGAAAGAGGAGAACAGCGAACTTTCTCCTTTCCTGGTGTTTTTGTCTCGCATTCTTTTGCCTATGGCATTTATTTCTCCCTAGTGAGACTAAGCCACAGCTAGAAACACTCTCTTGCAATACTGATTCTCAGCAGGTGCATGAAATACCTGACTTTATTCTCATTTATATATTGAAGCTCTATTGCACTGCCAGAAGCATGTAAATCACAGCGACCCATCTTTGCCTACTGGTTTCAATATAAATTGCTGCACAATAAGCAAGAAATGAGCTAAAGGCTACAAAGCAGGTTCAAAGAAAGTCCTCTGAGAGACATTTTAAATTTTATGTTATCCAGAAAACACATGTCCCTTTTACCAAATCCCCAGCTGTGACAACTGATATGGTAATCTGGGAAAGAAGGAAGACAGCTTCTATGCCTTTAATATCCTTAGGTATTTAGGAGCTGGCAAAAAAATTTGCATGTGGGGCTTTAATTTTGCATCATCTACGCCTCAAGCTGTATGTCTGTATGAACATTTGATTTCACCACATTTCCAGGGCTGGAGATAGCAATAAGGGAGGTTGTGCTTGGACTGTGGAACCTAAATTTCTTCTTCTCCTTTTGGTCACTGTTTTATTGGAGAACGGGGAAAGGCATTTCAGTAGGTGACAGGCTCTCCAGAGCCCTGCATACACGGATTCATCCTCTGCATAAGGTACTGGTACCAGTTTGTCTGCAGTTTCTTCCATTGTTGCCAGTAGGAAAAAAGACAGGCTTTCCACAAACCTGGGGAAGCCATTAGTGCAATTTTGAAGAGTTTGCTAGGATGCACTGCTCAGAGCCAAATTTAGTCCTTGGTATCGTCACAGCACTGGCTGTGAAGAGTAAGAAACCACATGTATAGTGGTTTCCTCACAAGGGAGAAGGAAATGTTAGCTGTAAGCTAAAGGGAAAGAGACAAAGTGATTCTTCCAAACAGTGAAAGAAAACACAATAAGATAAAGGAAAACTTGTCTGTTGGCTGCTCCATGACAATGAGAGCAGGCAAAGATGAGGCCATAGAAATTCATCCACTACACAGAGAGAATCTTTGTTGCTGCCAATGTGCATTCAGCTAATTCCAAGTTTCCTATGCACAAATGAAATTTTTCTCTGTCCTAGGCTCGTGAATACAGCATTCTCCTCCTCACCTCCTAGCTGTAGTGCCCTCTCCCCTGATCCCTTTGCACAAGCTCCAAGTGCTACTCATTAGCATCCTTCCCTCAGGCCTTATAATAGTGATTTCTTGCTGCTGGCCTCATGCCAGCTGGGTTTCTTTCTGGCTCTTCACAGCCCTCTGCACTTTATAAGAAGGGATTATTATCACTACGCATGATTAGAAGCTAATAGCAATATTCTTAAACTGTGTCACTGTCAAACATAAAGACGACTGAACTCCACAGACTATACTGTCTGGCTAAGAGTAGACACAGTGTTTACTTTGTGAATGAAATCAGTTCTGAACAGTGGTAAAAATGTTAGGCATTAATGCTCTCACACTTCACACCCCAGTCAGCAAGCACAGGAAGGACACGAGAAGTTCAGGGCATTGTTTTTTAGGAATCTGGGACAGTGTAATTCAGTGTCTTAAGCAACGTCTTCATCCCATTACCTAAAACTGTGACTGCAAGTCTTGTGACATTAGCAGGGCCAACATCCTCACTACCAGAATTTTCCTTGGGTAAAAAAGCTTGAACCTTTCAATCCAGAACTGCAGGAACCCTAATTGCCAGAGTAATCAGGCTTGATTTCAATGTAAATATCAGGTACAATGAAGTTGCATTTGGTCTGAACTTTCTGGCAGCTGTACAACTAACCAATATAACAGGTCCCTTAACTTGAATTTGTTCATCTTTGGTTCATCTGGAGGTATCAAATGGTTCATGTGAATATGCATTGAACTTTTGCTTGGTGAGACCTGATTCGCCAAGATCCTAAATTAGGTTCCACTCCCGACATCTTCTCCTCCTACTCCATTTTCTGCAATGTTGAGATGGTGCAGCTATTTAATATTAAACTTAAAGGCAAACAATTTGTATTCATCTCTCAAAGGAGAAGGAAGAATAAGCAAATGCTCTGTTATGATTGTGCGCATTTATATTTGATAAAAATGGTTGCAATTTATATGCAAATTAAGCGTGACTCAGCCTCCTGGCAATTTGTCAGTGGGACCCTCAGCATCACAAACCATTTATGTCCCTACCTAAGCAGCCCTGGGGCTGTCTGGAGGCATTTTAGTGAAGAGAAGCCAAATTCTGCTTTAAGGGGTTGTAAACATGTTCAAACTATATGTTTATACATGTACAAGACTGGTTTACCAGCTCTCCCCAATCACTGAATCCTCTTTGCTCATTCCTGAAGATGTTTTCTTGTGTAGTGCTACTTTTCATAACCTCTCCTTTTGTATAGAGGCTCAGTGCAAACGTGTCTTGGCTTTAAATCACAGATCTCCACAGCTTCTTTGGGATACTCACAGTGAGCTTGGGGTTGAAACCTCTTCTTTGTCCATGTAAGAATATTTATTAGGACCTTTTTATTACCACATATTACTGCTACATGTTACTGCATCTCTCAGTGTTTATCAGCCTTGGAAGATGGCAGCCAAAGCATGAGAACCACTTCTCACATCCATTGGAAAATGCACTTGGCTGCCATCCTGCCTTAACCTGCTCTTCCTTCACTTTTTCCAGGTGGTTTTCTGCTGTTATCCTATTACTTTCCTTACCTCTCCCATTTTCCTAGCTTCCTTCAACAACAAAAAATGAGGAGCACAGAAGATGTCTTGTGTCTTTCCTCCCTGACCTTTGAGCCACATCAGCTGGATATTTAGTAATTTTTCAGGGGAAAGAACCATTTCTTGCATCTCTATGCCCTCCCTTATCCCTCACTTTGGAGAGGTACATTTAGGGATAGAGAAATAGTACATCACATACTCGCACAGCCCTCTGTCTGGTGCTGATGTACATCAAGGTGTGGATACCCTGAAGAGGAGCAGACCACCCCTACTGGCAAAAGAGACTTGTGCTAGACAGCTGACCCACACCTGGGCTGAGGAAGGGCTCTTGAGAGGTATCACAGAGGGAAAAAAAGCTCTCATGGCCAACAAAAAACCCAAGGAGGAAAGAAAGGCAAGGCCAGCTCCAGGGAAGCCCCAGTGTGAGAGTCTGTAATACAGAACTGCCAGTAACAAATAACACATCTAAGTATGCCAAGAAGCAGATGTACAGGGAGAAGTGATAACAGAGCTCTTCTCTGTACTAGATTTAATTTTGTTAAAGGATGGCTGGAATTAACTCTGGTTAGATAATGCATTTGTAAATGCTAGTATAGACAGTCTGCAAACATTTATTCCCAGAGATGAATGTTTGTGGCTTACTGAACTGGCTGGCTAGCACAAGTTAACTGGCAATCCATTACAGCAGTGACATACCAAAACAGGGGAACCTAAACCACCCATGACTTCATTTGTTGTTTGTGATTGTTAATGGATTGAAAAGTGAGATTTTAAAGTGAAGATGAAAAAATATGCATGTGTTTTAGACCAGTTATTTGATGGCCTTTGCATTCCCAATAGCTTTCAAGCACAGGCAGAAGTAATCTTTGCTTTGTAAATATGAGGAAATCAGAGGAGGAAATTAGTTTTTATTATTGGTATTGTCATGCCAAAAAAGCAGGGTCACTGAATAAGCCAGTGGGCATTTTTCAGATCACCTTATCTTGCCAAGGAAGAAAAAAGCTATTAATGAAAGAGAAATTAAAAAAAATAAATCAACATATATAGAGAACCCTGTAAAAAATATAATTATGGCATGTCATTTATGATGGGAATGAAAGTTTGCAGCTTTAGAATTCAGTAGCACCAGAGTGAACATTTCAAAGTCAACTGCAAGGTATTATTTATTGGATTGTTTCATTTGAATTAAACTCACTTTAAAGTTCCAGAAAGAATGTTCACACCTACATTTTTCATCCAAGGTTTTGCAATTCTGGGTGACATTCTCCTTCTCCTCTCCCGTTCTCTCCACCCTCCCAGAGATGAGAGACTAATCCTATATAGAGCCACTGTAGATATAATTGAACCCCAGGGTGCCAGAGCAGTACTGCTTTGACATGAATTCCATATAAAGGTGTTTCTGTTACTCTACATTTGTGCTGTCTGAGGATTTTAGTAGTGATTTACAATATTGATTGATTACTATCTATCTTCCTTGATATTCTGCTTTGCATTCCACTTCAGAGAGGCTGAATTAATCACTGACAAGGCTAGCAGTCTTAAAAGTATATCATGAAACCACATTGTTTTATTAGGCATATATTCTAGTAACACATTGTTTATAAAAATGGCATTTCTCCTAGGATCCAAGCAGTAAAACTCATGGGTTCCTGGACAAACTAAGAAGAAAAGAAAACAAAAAACCCAGAAAAAAAAAATCCACATCAAAATTTAGTCACTCTGAACTGATTTTTTTCTCTCATAAATTATTTTTTTTAAAAAAAAATCCCTTCAGGTGTACTCTAAATGGAACTGATTCTACTCTAAAAGTCTCCTCTGTAATTTTACAGATGTCATACTTTTAAATTTTTTCCCATCTGAAAATATTTATTATGATTTATGAGTAGCTTCAGCCTCACAGGTGCATTTTAGGTGTATTTTGACAATCTAGTTTGAAGGAACTCAACTATCAGAAAAAAATTAAGATTTTTTCGTAGATAACATGATGGTTCTTTGAAAAGGCACATCATGTGGATTTGCTCTGTCCTTGTGAAATCACCTTGGTTGATTAATGGCACTCACTTGTTCTAAAATACTGCATAAATGAAAGAAATTATGTGTTCCAACTACACGTGCTGGTGGTAACATGCACTATGGACTTGACCTAATGCCCATGAGAGCCAAAAGGTTCTCCCAAATCTACCAAGCTCAGTGAGATTCAGATCTCCTGCAGTGGTATCGAGAAAAATGAGTTTATGGACTGCTTGCACCACTAATAACAAAATGCTGCAGTGTCCTGCTCTTCATCTTTCTCTCACATTTTATCTGCACTGAGTTAATTTCTTGTGGCATTGTGGAACATTTCTGGTCTGGAATGAATGGTGATGAACAGGCAGGCTGCTTCTCAAAGTGAGGAAACTCCCTTTTCTAACCTGCTCCATCACATTTCTCCCTGTATTTAATTTGTACAGGCTGCAGAGAGTCAATGGGAAATGGCCCTTGATTTTTTTTTTTTTTACCCTTTGAGCCTGGGGCAGTTTTTTTCTTCTGATGCATTTCCATCACAAAAGCTGTGATTGTGAGACAGAGAAACCCAAACTTTGGAATAAAAAGTAATTTGTAAAAAAAGCAGCAAATAAATCTTTACCAGGCAATGTCTGGACCATCAAATCCTTTACAAGGTCTTGTTCTAGCACACCATTGTGCAAATAAACAGGATACTCCAAATGAAGTTTAGAAGGGGTTGAAAAATGCAGTTTGGGGAGGCAGAAGAGTTCTGGGCTATTGTCATTCATGTTGGATGAAATTTAGCTCTCAAACACCTCAGGTGTACTCCCAAAAAGCAGTGTGCTATAAGCTATGACTTGCAGTTCTGTTTGGCCAGTTGAATTCCATGGTGCACCTTATCTCTGAAAAAGCAGGTAAACATCTCTGAAGTGCACATTTCACACCAATGAGTGGTTAAGAGGAAATGATGGGCATAATCACAGTACGTGCTTTGTGCTATTAAGCCAGACAGCCAGTTAGTTGACTGTGTGCCCCAGGGCCAGTTTCTAAGTTATCTCTACCAAAGTGGAAACCAAACTTCAGTTTAATTTTATTTGACTTGTAGGATCTGGTGTGCACATAATTTGGAAAGAGCTAATTTGCTGGTAAGCGGCTTTTAACATTTCACATTAGATTAGAACAGGATATGCTCTAGAGGTTTTGGATGATTATTCACTAAACAAACAAGCAAACAAACAGAAATCTGTAGCATCTAGAGCTGAACTGTTGAAAGAAAATTAGATTTAAAAGGAAAGACACAATTAGACAGAAGACAAGACTGCTGGGGGGCTGTGCGTGAAACAAATACATGGGGCATATAAGTAAGCGCAATTTCATCTATTTTTATATTGATTCTCTGGTCAGTTTGGCAGGCAAAGGTTTGGCAGATCTGTAATATTCTTATCTCAGTTTGCACTATTCTTGTGATGTGCCTTAACATTTATCCCAAGACTTGTGGACAGGTGGGATGGAATTTGTAATGCACTTACTCAGGAACGCATTACATTGACTTAATTGAGACTGTGTTCCTGACTGTCTTGTTTTAAAATTTAATATATCAAGGTAATTTATTATATAACCTGAAGTTATCGGAAGCACCACCGACACCAAAGTCACCTGTGGATTGGTCATTGAACCAGTCTATTATTTCTCCCATTCCCACTGTGTTCAACACATCCACTCATGTTCCTAAATCCTTTTTATGGCTCTTTGTCATATCACTGTAGGAAATATTTTACTTAATGGCCATTCTTCCCAAAGCCTCTTGTCAATCTCACCCCCATGCTGTCTCCAGCTCCTGTTGCTGCTTGATTTCTGCCTCAGTTATTTCCATGTAAGTGGTTTACTTTTGTAAATTCAGTATTTCCTTTTTTATTGTGCTGAAATGGCTATTCCCAGAGTGTCAAATGTCTTTTGGACCTCATTTCAGTCCTTCTGGTCATCTAAATCCTCTTCATCTTCTCAATTGTCTTTGCTAGTCCCTCCATCATATATTGATATGATACTATTTCAAGATTTTTGAGATTCCTCCAACCTTTCAGGGTGCTCCCCACACACCCCAGCATCAGAGTTCTCCTATTCACTCAGCCTTGTTCAACTGCCATTTTGATGGAAATGATTCTAGTCTCTTCTCACTCCTAGCTTGTCTACAACCATATCTCCTTTCTTTTCCACTGCAGGTTTTCCCCTGTCAAATGGCTCAGGATCAAATGAAATGACCAAGCCCCAACTTTTCATGGAAATCTCCTTTAAGCCTCTGAGATCTTACCCAGTCAATGTTGCTCAGTTTCTACTTCCTACTTTCGTTTTCCAAAACCAAATCAGATCAAAGAGTATGTGCAGGTATATGCACACCTGAGCTTCCTCTCACATGGGCAAGAACTGGATGACAATATCTGTGAAGCAACTGAGATACTCTTTTTCTGCATCTGTTTTCAAATACTGATTTACCAATTCTGGAAAACACAAAAGAAAATTTTCAAAAGGAAGAGACAGATCGACTATTCAGGGGAGTATAACTGATTATATAAACAATTTAGACTTTCCTTTTCCCTTTGATTTTTGCAAGCTTCTTTTTACCTGTGTTTTATTACAAAGCCTTTCCCATTACTTGACTATTTGTAATGCTTAGATTCAATATATGAAATCCACAGCCTCTCTTCATAGATAACATCACTGACAGCTCAATATATTTTTCCCCTTTGGTGGAAAAATGAAATGAGGCAAACCTTGGAGTTAATGAAGAAAACACAATGGATATTGAACAATGCACCACTTTTATAAATTAAAAGTTTTTCTTGCAGGAAGGAGAATAGCATACACACAGTTCTTGCCTCATTTTAAATGGTCATAGGACTTTCTTGAGGACTCTCATAAGCTGTTTTTCATAATCCTAGCAACAGTGATTTAATGTACTTTCATGAAGTCAGGCTGCCTCTGCTGAGGCAGTGATGCCTGATCAGATCACTAGAGTTTATTGTTACAGTAAGTAAAGGG
>VZTX01017238.1:7244-19217 GCA_013400915.1 Pardalotus punctatus
GGGGTGGGGGCCCGCGGGGGATGGTGGTCCTGGGTGGGTCGGAGCTCCTGGGTGGGTCGGAGCTGCTGGTGGGACGGAGCTCCCGGTGGGTCAGAGCTCCCAGCCCAGTTCCTGGGAGCTCCCCCTCTCTAAAGGCGCTGTGTGAAAAGTTCCCCCGGGGCTGGGAATCAGGAGGTGGAATAAGAGCAGAGTTCGTGGAGCCGCTGGAAAATCCATCCTGTTTGATGAATATCCGACCCGTGAGCTGAATCCCTTAAATAAATTTTAGGAATGTTTCGTTGCCCTGCTGGTGGCAGGGACTTGTAATCCAGCGGTTTCCCAGGATTTTTCTCATGCATTATGAAGCTGCTGCGCTCCTGACTGATGATGAGATGACCGTGGCTGGGGTTTGTTCTGAATTGGGATTTCTGCCACAGCAGGAATTGCAGGGCTGATTTATAACACCCCAAAAAGTGGGAAGGAAGAGGCTCTGTGGGCTTGGAGTAGGGGGAGGTGGGGAGCAGGAAGAGAATTCTGTGGTGTTCAGGGTTTCTGTGGGATTGGGGCAGAATGTACTGAGAATTGCCCCTTAAGGATGATGATGATGATGATGATGATGCCTTTTGTGCTTGTAGGGTAACTCAAAATAATTTGGAATCTAATTATGTCTTTGTTAAATAAATCGGCTGCTTTGTATTTAGAATCCCAGAATGGTTTTGGCTGGAAGGAACCTTAAAAATCCCTTGGAAGGGATCTTAAAGATCCCTCATTCCACCCCCTACCATGGACAGGGAACATTTCTCTGAAAGATCAGTCAAAAACCTACAGAGCTGAAACTTTTTTCCCTTTGTTCTTAGAAAATCTGGCCTGGAAATGGGTGCTCAAGGAAACAAAGTGTTTCCCAAGCCACCCACAGGTGGGAATCTTTGTGCTGGAAACTGTTCCATGTCTCAACATTTCCTTCATAAAGACCTTTTGGACAATAATAAATTATAGGGATATTCCTCAAAAGATTAAAACCACGTGATTTTGGCTGTGCTCCTCTAATTCCTGCATCCTCCAGACTCGCTCCAAGAGCTCCATATCTTCAATCTGGACAACCAAAAATCACCCCACCCGAAAAACCCCGCTCCTTTGGTAGGTGCTAATGTTTTATGAAGTATTTATTTTAATGAAATGCTAATATTTATTCCCCAGATGTCACTGTGTTTTTCCTGCAGTTTGGTTGCAGTGCTGGCCTCGCTGCTGTCATTTCCTGACCTTCGCTGTCCCAGCTCCGTGGTCCCTGGGTGGCCACAGGACAGCCAGGGCTGACAGAGTCCTTGGCTTCCTAACGAGCTGGAAACCAAGCAGCCAATTATTTGTGTTCACAAACAATTAATTAACGCTCCTAATATGAGTAATTATGTTTATCTTGCTGTCCTGGCAAAATTCCATGCTGGTCAATTATATTCTGCAGGCTTGAATTGGCTCTTACGGAGGCTGAATGGAGGGTTGGGATTTTCCCTCGTGGAAATTTATTTATTTATTTGAAAATAAGATTTTTCACAATTGTTTTTTTAATCTAATATATTTCATCTCACATCACCTAATTATTAAACCTGAAAGAATTCAGAATTCCCTTAGGAAAACCACTGCAGTGTTCTTGGGGAGTTACAATTTTCGTGCTCCTGTCTGACCTTTAGTTTGGTCCTTGAACATTAAACTTGAGTCTTCTTGATCCCCTCCTTCCTAAAATGTGATGGATACATTGGAGATTCCTTATGGAGTGGGAAGAGTGGGAGCACAGCCACCACTGGGGTGCTTTTGGCAAGGTTATAACAACAACTCATCTTTTGGAAGTTTAAAACAATTAAGAACTGGTAGAAATAATCAGGTTGTGCCCTTTTATGAACTAGTGTTAAATATTAGTTACGCTGCCAAATTATTATTTGTGATTGGTTTGTGTTTAACTCCTGCTGTTTAGACTAAAGGTGTTGGTATTTTTGTAGACAAGCACTGAATTCTGCTGTTGGATTTTATCTGGTTTTTGTTGCATTGAGCCCAAAATGTTGGTGACCAGCATGAGGTTCCAGCCTAAACCATGGCAGTCTCCCAAGAGGCAGATGAACACAGAGGACCTGAAGTCCCCAGTGTTCAGTCCTGCAAAATAAATATTAGAAGAGAAGGAAATAATATTTTATGCCCCTTAAAAAAATATTTAAGTAACTTAAACATCCATTTTATCTGCATATGGAATAGAGATGAGAGTTGTCATCATGTTCCAGCTCCCACACTGAGAAATCTAGTTATCAGAGTGTGTAAAATGGTTTATTGCCATCCCATAATTGTGGAATTTGTTATTCCTGATTAAAAACACACCGCAGAGAGCAGGAATTGGTCACGTTTTTAAGCCTCACATCTGGATACTCACGTTTTTCAAGTATCCAGACCATAGGATTGATCAAACTTTGTTTAAAAGGATCTTTTCTGTTTACCTGTTTGCAAAGATGATGAGAGGAAATGGCCTCGAGTTGCTCCAGGGGAGGTTTGGGTTGGATATAGGGGAGAATTCCTTGATGGAAAGGGTGGTTGAGTGTTGGAACAGGGCAGTGATGGAATCCCCATCCCTGGGGAGGTTTAAAAGCCCTGGGGATGTGGGGTTTTTTTAAAAGCACTTGGGGATGTGGTCAGTGGTGGGTCAACGGTTGGACCTCATGGGCTTGGAATGCTTTTCCAACCCAAATGATTCTGGGATTCTCTGGTAAATCATGGTTGCATAAATAATAGTTCAGTGTCATTTGGTGGCTGTATTGCAGTAACCTGAACCAGGGCTTGGAGCTGGATCATCTTCAGGGGCCTTCCAACCCAAATAATTCTACGAATTCGTAAAAAGAACCCCTTTGATTTTCATCACTTATTAATTAATAAGGGGTAGTTTCACTTCGAGGTCGATACATATCACTCAAAATATTCTTCCCGGGGTAAATCCCTAAAATTAGTTCTGCTGAGGTTTCCCGTAGCTGTGCTGAGCGATGGGTGGGATCTCCAGCTGCAAACATTGTCCCAGTCCGAGAGGATGGGAGTGAAGGTGGGGTGGAGATCTTCTCTACCAATGGCCAAGGTGACTGGAGTTGTGTCCAGGGCCATCCCAGACTTCCCTGGGATAGCCAGGAGAGCCAGTGAGTGTCCAGCTGGATGCAGCAGCTTGGAAGGTGCTTTTTGAGGAGCACTGCCGGGTCTGGCTGTGTCCCCAAGGAGAGGGAACCCCCGGTGGCCCCAGTTCCTCATGGGTCAGTGGCTGCTGGACCCTCTGGCTGCGCCAGGGTCGGCATCCCCAACGCTCCCCCTCACTCAGCAGCAGCCTGGCCCTTGGGAATCTTTCCAGCTCCTTCAGGAGCTTTGGATCAGGTTCATATTAGGTAATCACGCCGCAGAAGATCAATGGCTTATGAATATCCATGGAAAAACACATCCAGTTGGGCTGCATTTGCCTACGGGATGAAATACGGGCTGCTCCTGCACAGGGGCTCCGTGGATCCGAAGGATTTGTGGAGAACCTCCTGCACTGAATATGTATTAAATTAATGTGCACACACCACTTTTATTTGTTCTAAGGTTTGGCTGCTTTTAGTTGCAGATGTGAATCAAACAACCGTGGGATCAAACTATCAGAGGCGGAATATGTTAATGGCAGAATATTCAAAGGCTTTCAGCAGTTTGTTGTTCCAACAGTGACAAATTTTGTGGAAACTTTGTAAGAGACCCGAGTTTTACCCTGTCACTTCCCATTACCAGCGGGCTCTGAAACCAGAGCGACTCCACATCAAACAGCACTTTAATGGCTTTGCGTCTTTATTAAAACCTAAACCTTGATCACTCTCATTTACCACCGGGGCAGAGGTGCCTCCCCCACCCTTGGCTGCGGTGGGGACCCCAGGACCTTTCATCCACGTGACCTTTGTGCCTTTTTTTTGCTTCCCCTTTGTCACCCTGCTCGGATTTACTCCATAAATTCGTTCGACTCCCGTTTTCCGCTGTAAATTTGAAGCGGCCGACGGGAGCGTCCCCGTTGCGGCTCCGCAGACGGATGAGAGGAGTGATCAGATGAAGTAAATAACGCTGTAAAATATAAAGAGCGTGATTTTCCCTGGCATCTGCATAAAACCCCCGGCACGTGCGGGTGTTGTTTCCAATCGCGCCGGCGGTTTGTTCGCAATTCCCGTAATTTGATCGTGGCTGATGAAAAGCTGACAAGATTTCCACAGCGCCCCATTAGATGAAAGCAGCATGAAACCAGAGGTTAATCTGCAAACAGATTTTCCTGCTTATTACTCTAATGATTCCATCAGATTTGATGTAGCAGGCTGCGAGGCGTCTCTCGGCAGCAACAGTGTGCCGGGGTTTGATCTCGGTGCTCATTAAATGATGGAGTAATTTGGGTGACCTCTGACCAGGTGCACATCTCCTCATAATTGCACGGCATTCTGATGGGGAAATGGCTGGCGAGAACCCCGAGTGTTCAGCCCGCTTTCCGAGGCGAAAAAACTAACAAAAGAAATATTGCATTAATTTTCAAATGATGATATTACATTTAGTGCCTGGGCCCCATATATCAAAATCTGAGAACTGCTCAGTTACTCTCTGCTCTTAATCTTAATGGTATCTGTGGATGTCAAGGGCATGGAGGAAATTAAATCGGAAAGTGCAGATAGACCTAAGAAGACATTATCTCTTGATGATTGCAGTTTTGATAGGTATTTCAGTGAATTTCATTTTCGCAGAATGGTGGAAGATGAGTTAGCCACCAGATTTTCTCATTTTTCTTCCCCGTGATTTATGTGAGTTGAGTATAAAACTTTTTATGGGAGTGCAGTTACGGCAGATGAGAGGTAAATTAATGCACTGGGTTTCCATCTCGGCCCCGCGCGCGATTGTCAGAGCTGTACATACGTAATGGGGCCCATCATTATTCAGGGTTGTTTACATTCAAAATATGTAATGAAATCTGTTCAGAATAATGAGGGAAATAAAAGTTTAGAAAATTGTAAAGGTCATGAAGTTTGAGAAATGATGCAATGCTCCCAAAATAACATTTAGGCAATATAAATTACATTATTATGCACCAACTCTGCCTTATAGAGACATGAAGATAAAGTGCTTTCGACGAGTAAAATGCTGTTAGTGCTTTCTGAAGTATGAGAATGTGTAAAATGTTTCTGATTTCATATTCTGGTTTTGTGCATATTGTGGAAAAATATATAAAGGAACTTTATGGAGGGCAGTGGCTGCTTCACTATCCCCAAGTTTAAATGCATTTCCCGGGAGGGTTTTCTCCAGCAAACAAACGCTTTGGCAGAAATGTAATTAATTATTAATCTAATTATTGAGGCCACCATCAAATTCATCTTTTTAGGGGGTTCTTTCTCCTCTTCTTTTGGGGATTTTGCATGGAGGTCTTTGATATGAATGTATTTTATTGCACATACTGAAGAGGGATCTTGGCACAATCCTGGGATGAAGCATAAATTTGCCCAACTATCTGTGGTCTGCACCTAAAATACGAATCTCTGCACCCGGGTTTTATGCAGGTGCTCCTCGGAATAATTATGTTTTGCCCTGCACATTTTATTTTGTGTTGATTTGTCAAAAGAAGCAGCCAAAAGCGTGAGGCACAAGTCATTTTTAAAAAAGTTGAAACAGCAAATCTGCGACATCCCGAAAACTGTGTAGAGGGGGGTGAGGTGATCCTTGAATCTGGGAGCAAAGAGAAAATGCGCTTTTATTCAAAGTATATAAGCTTGATTAAATTCAGATTAATTCCTGGGTAATTAGGCATGATTTAGGGTAGAATATGAGATTTTGAAACTGAGTGCTGATTTAGAGCTTACTAGATCCTCGTGATATTTGAAATGCTTTTCATTTTCAAAATGGGTTTTTTTTCTATTATTTTTCAATTGCTGCATTTCAGTGCAAAGATTCCAAAGGGGATGTGAGTCCCTTTTTCTGAAAAATTTATTTAGAGAAAACTCCTCTTTTTGCGGTAGAAACTCAAGCAATAATTCAAGTATGACCTCCTTCTGTTGTTAATTAATCCCTGTTACCTGTTGGTTGTGCTCCTGTTTTTCCTTGGCTGGAGCTGTTTCCAAAGCATTTAAGATGTGTTAATTAAAAATTTTCATTTCAGAACCTGGATTTATCTGCTGCTGTTTTCATATTCTCACACAGCTTTGTTGTAGCATAATGCAGCAGAAATTTGAAACAGTGATAAAAGGTAAATAAAAATCCATATCCAAAAGTTAAATATTAATAATTTTATAATTTTTGTAAGCAGCAGGGATCATTCTACGTTTAATTTTCAAAGGGTCAATTAAGAAATAGATGAATTTGTAGAATAATGGCCAGATGATGTTGATGCAAAAATCTCTGTTCTGTCAGCTCTTTATCAGAATGTTGAATTTTTTGGTGATTGTGGCTGTATTTCCATGCAAATGTAAATCCAAGGGATGCCATTCCAGGCTACAAGGAAATAAATAGATGGGTGGTCATTTTTTAGCCTTTAGTGTGTATCTGGATGCAATATTATCTATATTTCCTCTCTTATTAAAGAACCCACAGAGTTTATGGCCATAGAAGTTTAACACTTACAGTAATTTTTCCTTTTTAAAAGACCTGGATTTACAGATGGATTTTTTTTTTTTTTAAATCTTTTTTACAACTCTCCTTATTTTTGCTGAGTGGTTAATCCATTTTGCTGTATGCACTCCCAGTAGGAAGGACTTTTTCCTTGCTTTTTCTCAGGAATATTCGCCGAAATGAATACGTTGTTGTTTTCTGGTCCTTTTAAAGGAGCCCTTGCTGCAAAAACTGATTTGAATTCCAAAAATCCTGTCCGTGTGCTTGAGCCATCCGGGCTATTTGCCACAGCCTTTGATTTTGTTCCAGTAATCCATTGTTGCTTATTCCTCAAATTTTGAATTGGTTGTAGTGGAAACAAGATGGGATTTTTTCCACCCACCGGTGTTCCAGGATTCTCTGAACATCCTGGCTTAAAACCCACGTTGCTCTGGGAAGTGACTCCCGGTTTGAGTGGAATGAACATAAAAAATCCACGATTAAAGTTAAATCCAAATGTTTTAATGGCAGTTTGTGTCCTGGGTGAGAGGAGGGAGAGGATTTGGGGAATCCTCAGCTCTTGAGCTGTGGCTCCTGTCAAAGCGCTGGTGGCGTTTGGGGACGATTGCAGGTGATCTCCCTTTGATCTCCAATCCGTGTGGAAATTCCGTCGGAGGGAAAGCTCGGAGTCTGAATATCTTTTGGTGTTTCTCAGGACATTTGGGTGTTCATTCCGTTGTGTGGAGCTGGGATTTTGTAGTTCCGCCTCATTTTGTCATTCCTCGTCGGGCTCTGAATTATTTAATGACTCGGCCTTACCATTGTCATCTCTCTCTCCATCCCAATTTTGGCGAATATTTGGGAGGAGGAGGAGAACTCTGGGAAAGTTTCCCATCCTTTGTCAAGGTCCAGATGTTTTTTTCCTGGCTCTGGCTGGAGGAGCCACATTCCATAACCTGGTTTTCCCTTCGCTGTGCTGTTGGGGTCTGATTGAGCTGCCCTCTTCCCTCCATCATTGCTCATATTTTCTGTGGCCTCCACATAAATTAAGATTTGTTTTTTCTGTCTCCCGTTTCTTTGGTTAATGATTTCCCTTTCCTAATTAGTCCATCCCTGATGCTGCATTCTTTATTTCTGTGGAAGTACCAAGAGCATCTGTGCATTCTGCAGACAGAAATTACCATTATTCCATGTTTTGCATGAATTTTATCCACTTTTAATTCACTCTGATGAATTTAAGATTATTTTTTGGGGAACAGGTGTGTATCCAGTCAGGACGTTCCTGCCATAGCCTATCCCTGAGTGTTGTTATTGATTATTTGTATCAGAGGAAAATCTCTAACTCAGACATAAATATCATTTTCCCGTGCAATCGTTTCAGCTGATTTATCTCTGAAAATGCAGGGGTTTAATTCAGATTTTGCCAGATGTGCTTATAATATTTCTGTGCTATTAGTTCAGATTAGGAATTCTTCTGTGGGATTTTATTTTTATGTTTAGTGTGAAAAAAATTCCTTTGTCAATTTGGAATTTGCCACCCTCAAAGACTTAAGGAAAAGACGGCAACTGCAAATTTCCCATCTCCTTTGTTTTTATTTTCATTCTTTTATGCTGCCGTGAAGTGTCTTCTCATACAGATAAGTCCTTTATTTTCAGTTTCTTTGATAATTATTTTTTTAATCACCCAAAGAGGAATAAATGGCAGAGAGGGAATCCAGCATTCCTATGATAAACAAACCTGTCCCACAATATTTTCCATAATTTGATCAAACTCTCTTTAAAAGCTGGCTGGGCTCAGCCTCCTTTGTTGCTCTTTCCCTGTTGAGATTTGCTGGCAGTGGGATGGATGATATTCCAGGTGAAGGATAATATTCCAGGTCACTGCCTTACAGAAAATATTCCAAAGGAATTATAGCCGTATCCCTTTGATTTCATTTCTTCCTCGTCTCTTCCCATCACAGGCGCTCGAGGTCTCCTTTTAGCTGCCCACAACCCCAAACTGAGGTTTTCCTGAATGGATGCTGCTTTTTGGGAATGCGGTGAGGCAGAGTTCTCCAGTGGGAATTTGGGAATTGCATTTATCATCCCATTCTGGGCTGCTGTTATCACTCCAGCTGCTTAGGCCTGTCAGTCTCCTGTATCCCAGAATACTGGATTTATGGATCAGTTGGATGGGATGTTGTGACTCAGCGTTGTTCCCACATCCCCCTGCAGCTGGAGCTCCATTCCAGTGTCATTCCACATCCCACTGCAGCTGGAACTCCATTCCAGCATCATTCCCGTATCCCATTGCAGCTGGAACTCCATTCCAGTGTCATTCCCACATCCCCTGCAGCTGGAACTCCATTCCAGTGTCATTCCTGTATCCCACTGCAGCTGGAACTCCATTCCAGTGTCATTCCCACATCCCCCTGCAGCTGGAACTCCATTCCAGTGTCATTCCCACATCCCCCCTGCAGCTGGAACTCCATTCCAGTGTCATTCCACATCCCCACTGCAGCTGGAACTCCATTCCAGTGTCATTCCTGTATCCCATTGCAGCTGGAACTCCATTCCAGTGTCATTCCCACATCCCCCTGCAGCTGGAACTCCATTCCAATGTCATTCCCACATCCCCCTGCAGCTGGAACTCCATTCCAGTGTCATTCCCACACCCCACTGCAGCTGGAACTCCATTCCAGTTTCACAGGAGCAGGCAGCAATCAGTGATGACTGGGATTACTGGGAGACGAGGATTTTGGTTGTTAGTGTCTCGATTACTGATTTTCCTGTCTTACACAGGCTGGAATCCCAGCCTTTGGTCACTCCCATGTCCTTCCCAGCCCCGGTGTCCCTGTGTTTGGGATGATGGAATAGGCTCCTGTGACACGGCTGTTCCAGTGAAGTCACCACTTGGGCACTCCATTCATGGGATTTGTTTTCCTTTTGCTCTCCTTTCTCCATGTGAATTCCATCCACGGAACAGCAGAAGCCCTGGATTTATCCCTGCTGAACAATTCCATTCATCCCAACCAACCACAACCCCTCTTAGCCCTCATTCCACTGGAGAAACCTCTCTTCCATTTCCACATGGGAATTTCTCATGTGTTCTCAGCCTTGCCAACCTTTCTTTTTTCTGGAATTCATTCCAAACGTTTGCTTTAGGTTTCTGACCCGCTTTGGAATCATTCCCAGTAGTTTGGGGCAGCCACTTCCTCAGATAACCGGGAAATTTGTGATTTGTTTGCTCTTTTTCTTGCTACTCTTCCTCCTTAACCTTTTTTTGAGCTCATCAGGCGTCGGGAAAGGTCGGATAAATGTCCCCAGGAAAGGGATGAGAGGCTGGAATTAAAGCAGGAGGATGAATTTGTGCTCAGCTTTCGAGATCATATCTGGAGCTACTTAATTCGTGTTTATTTACTGACTCCTTGGGGTATTGTTTGGATTTTGCCTTTAAACTGGGGTTTTACCATCTACCCTTGCATCCAGAGGAATCTGATCCCTGGGAAATGCCATGAGGAGATCCGTGATGAATACAACCACAACTCACATTCCATTTTCAATTTTCACCTGGTTTTAAATTAGGAGCTTGATTATTTTAATTTTAAAAATATTTTATCCTATACCTTCTCTGCAAGTTGAACATGGAATTATAATTCCAGGCACCATGTGTGTCTGGGAATGCTGAGGGTTGGATTTATCTCTATCAAATGTAAAGAGATTTGTGTAAAACCCCCCAAAATGGATCACCATCACCAGAACTTTGCTGGGCTTCTGTCCGGGTGTTTTAAGCCAAAAAAGTCCTGTGGGTGAATTTTACCACAGCCATGTCAGGGATGAGCAGGAGGAATGGAACCTGTCCAGTTTCATCTCCTATCAGGCATTTTCTCTATGAAAATCCATAATCATAAGAACTTGGGAAGGGAGCTCAAAATGCTGCAGCGCCATGAACAGCTGGAATCCTGGGGTAAAAGTTTTCCAGTGCTGCCAAGAGCCGCATGCTCTGCTCCACAGCATTCCCACTGCTGGCTCCAGAAACCTGGACTCTCCTTATCGATTTCGTGTTTCTCAAATCTTTTTCCTCAGTGTTCTCAAGTTTTCACTTTAATATTCTTTGTCGAAAATGTTTATCGCTCATGCCAAACAGGAGGAGTAATTTAAAGAATTTATATTTAAAGAGCTGAATTAGTGTTTGTTCTAATCTATTAATTAATTGCCAAGATGAATCTCCCTTGAAATGGAATATTTTGAAAGCCAGCCATGGCTCTGGTGGCATTTCTGGAGCTGTATCACATCAGCACTTGTTTCCTGGAGCTGTGAGTGACAAGCAACTTCTGGGGGGATTTTTACACAGAACCCCCCAAATTTCAATTATGAGACACGGGTTTAGTGTAGTTTTATTAAAAGTAACTGATGGAATGCAGTGGATGAACTGCAGAGAAATACAAGTTATGAATATGTTGCATTAAAAATTGAATGCATGAAATCAATTTTTTTTCCTTAAAATATTAATAACAATTGCTAATCACATGGATATTTCTGGCTGGTGGGATCCTATGGAATTACCGCCATTTTCTGAAATTCCAGTGTCTGACCAGACACTTTTGGACACACGTAAAATTGATCACTGGGGATGCTGGAAGCACCTCAGGTCATTTTGCTTGTTAAGGAATTTTAGGGAGTTCCTTTCCTGCTTTTACAGTCAGTGGGTTCCTTCACCAGCTGGCGCTAGAAAAACTTCCATTTTTTTCACTCTCTTTGAATTATTTTCCCTCTGTTTTATGCTTAAGACCATAAGGAAAGTACAAGGGTTTATTTTGCTCAACATCGCTCTGGTAATGTTTCCTCCACCAATCATTTCACCATTTTGAAGTTTCCTAAGGGTCTTGCTGAATTTTTCCACTTAATGGTCTCCTAAATCAATACTGACCTCGGGGAGCTGCTTGTTCTCACACCTTGCTCCCGGCTCGTTTGAGGCTCTAATTGTGATTTTCAGCTGAAATCCTCTCTGTCCTTTTTTCTCCGAGTATTGGCCTCATCCATCGGTCGGAGAGATGTTTTCTGGGGCCGAGCCAGTCACCTTTATCTCAGAATCCTTCTTTCACTCCTTATTTAGGGCTTATTGATTGACAAAAAGGTGTCTGTGCCGAGTTGTCCGGCGGGTAAACGACGCCCATGGAATCATTAACACTCGGAGCGGGGGCAGAGGGGAAGATGCCTCCAGAGCAACTGCCTGGGCTGGTCCAGTGGGATATTGCTGAGCAGAAGAAGAATTTGAGTCTTCCCTACTAAAAGACACGTCCATAGCTCCGTCGGAGGAGTGGGAAAAGGCGTTTGGAGCTCGCTGGGATGGGTTGTGTGGTGTGGTGGCACTCCGTGTTCGGCGCTGGGAGGTGACGTTGTGCGGCCGCTCTCCGCTTC
>VZTX01017239.1:0-48230 GCA_013400915.1 Pardalotus punctatus
TGGGATGGGATGGGATGGGAGTGAGGAGGGATGAGGTAGGAGAGAGGTGGGATGGCATAGAATGGAAGTGAGAAGAAGTGCTGGTATGAGGTAGGGGAGAAGTGAGATGAGATGCAGCAGAAGTAGGATGGATGCCCAGACAGTACCAGTGCACCTCGCCATGGTTTTAGTGACAACCCCCTGAGCTCCTCCAGTGGGGATGTTGTAGGGGTCCTGATTGCTCCGGGGGATGGAGCTCCCAAGACCATTCCCACCTCTGACCACCAACACCCAAACTGTCCTTTGGAGCGAGCTCCATCTGGGATGGCTAACAGGAGAATCAGGGGTATCTCCCCACTAGGGACGAGGCCAGATGGGGCATTTGTAGGGCTTTTAAAGAACATCACGTTTACAGTGGAAAAAGGCTGATGCTGGTCATGATTTTAAAAAGAAGAGAAAGCCCTTAGATGCCCCCAAGGCACGTTTTATTAAAGGAAGGGCTATTTTCTCTCTTCCAGCTGCATATCCGAGGCTGCTAAACGTCAGAGGCTAACACTGATTTTCTGCAGTCTCTTTGCTTTGGAAGGTAATACAAAGGGATTTAATCAATAGGGTGATAGAGAAACGTAAATAGGTTTCTGTAAAGATGGCTTTGAAAATCCATAGAATGTAATGAAGAACTAAAAGACTGCCATGTAATTATTAAATACCCTGTAAAAATCTATGTGAGGAATAATTCTCCATTAGTTAAAAATATATAAAAATATGTGTGCCATTTATAGCAGCACTTTCTGAAATTAGCAGAAAATGGTGTGAAGAATGAAATCAATAGCATATCCCACCTCAACTCTGCAGACAGCAAAGAGCAATGCATTGGATATAGTTGTACTTGCAACAGAAAAGTTTCTTCCTAGTCCCTTAACTAAGGACTGACTTATGCCTTAATGCATATCTGGTTTAGAACCCTTTTAGGGTTTCTGCTTTGGTTCTACTTTTATTTTGAAATGTATAACAGCTGACTTATAATAGTAATTATTATTTTCATTTGTTTGTCCTTGTGCCTGAAGTATCAATCCCTGACCACAATCTTACTGCTTTTAGGCATTATGCAGAAGAGAAAGCAAGCTGTGGAACCAAAGATGTTGCCATATAAACTAATCAGATTTTAAATCAAATTATATGCTTGTTGGTTTTTGTTTTGAGAATTAAACCTGGTAGGATACTTTCTTTTGTCTCCATTTCTGTGTGTTCCCTTTGCATGATGTGTTATTTTAATATTCTGAGTAGGAAGAACATCCACTGGGCTTTTTCTGTCCTGCATTTTACGTTATACAATTTCCTTGTGTCTTCTTATCTCCATCCTCTTAACTGTGTCTTGTGTCTCCATTTTTATTAATTTTCGTATTGTGGGCAATGTTTTAATTGGGATGAAGTTGCCCTAGCCTATGTTTCCCTTGTGGTAAAATAGGGATCTCTACAGTTTTGAGAGCAAGCTAACCTATGGTCAGGAAAAATCGGGAACACCAAGGTCAGTATTTTGGGTTTATATGCATCCAGGCATTATTGCTAAGATGAACGGGAAAAAGCCCAAAATTCCACTGTCTGCAGTAAAATGTCCTTCAAACACGATAATTATGAGAACGGCAACAATTGCAGGATTTTAATATCCCCTGTTACAAGCATTAAAGATTTCTATTAGGAAAGGTCACAAAATAATTTATTATTTAGACATGAAAAGATGGTGTTGCCAAAATAATAGGATGAGAACAATTGAGAGAAGGTCCTTTGTGGAGTCCCAGCCTTTACCTGTTCAGGCCATGCACCCTACACCTCCTAAAAGCTGTGGTCATCTTCCCACAACCCAAGCAGTTGCAGAGTGCCAAAACCTGGAGGAAGCTGTAATTCTGGAAAGAATACCGAAGGAGGTGATAAAACAGCTGCTACTTGCAGGATCCACAAGCAGTGCTGTGAGCTCAGCCCACAGAACTGAGTGGGAGTTTGTTACTGATATCCCAGAGCACAGGCTTAGCCCGTCTCCTCCAAATCCTGAGCTGCTCATTATCTTCAGTCTGCACCTGCTTCCCAGCTCCAGATTTAATCTGTAAGCAAAAGTGGTCTCTGAAGTGTGCTGAAGCAACCGTGGGGAATTTCAACACAACTGAAGCACTGTAACCAGAAGATTTGGCCCCCCCAACCATGTTACCCTGATTTCTGATCATCAAAATACAAAACCTGTCTAAATCCTGTAGCCTTTGCAGAAGCTTTGGGGACAAAGTTTCCTTGTTTCAGAAGAAATGAGTAAGTAATGTCTCAAAATCTGTAGATGCTGAAGAAGTGAATGCTTCATCTTTTACATTCCTGCTCACTGGGATAATCCCAAATTCTTTGGCCAGATACAGATTATGATTTCTTGCAAATGGCTGAGTCGGGACATTACAGTGGCTAAAACAAATAAAATTAATGTTGACTCTGTCAGCATTATAATCTTGATTGTTTCTGTTACTTTTTTAGAATGTAAAAAACACAGTTGGATCCATTTAGCTTTGTATTTTGTGTCCAGCAGCCAAGACTGGATGCTTAGTAAATCACTATAAAAATGGGCTCTGTATTCTCCCATTTACCTTACCATTTTCCAGCAACTAGGGAGGTAGGGATTTCTGGAACTCATGTTGAATCCAAGTTACTCCATTTAGTAGCTACCAGTGGTCATGTTCTCTAGTTTTTCTTAACTCTTTTTGAGCCCATTTGTGGTTTTGCTTTCCACAATGTGCTGTGACAGGATAGTTCTTCACTGTGCAAAAACAATTTCAAGTCTTATCCGTGTTTAAGTGTTCCGTTGTTAAATTTATTGTTTAGACCTTCTCAGCATCATTATAGAACAAGGGGGAATGACCTTAAGGTGAAAGAAGGCAGGTTTAGATTAGATATTAGGAGGAAATTCTTTCCTGTTAGGGTCGGAACACCGTGGCACCAGTTGCCCAGAGAAGCTGTGGGTGCCCCATCCCTGGAAGTGTCCAAGGCCAGGTTGGAGCAATCTGGTCTGGTGGAAGGTGTCCCTGTCCATGGCAGGCGCTGTAATGAGATGACCTTTTAGGCTCCTTCCAACAGAAAATATTCTGTGATCATTTTCCAGACTTTAATTGGATTTCCCTCCAGCTATCCCTCTTTCAAGCTCATGTGGTTTTTTTCTCTGTTTTCAGTGGGAGACTTTATCATTATCCTCTCTAGCCTTTCTAATGTTACAAGAAAACACTACTTTGAAACTTTGATTCTGCTAAAATGACTGCTGATTTTTGCTGGATCTGGAACAGACAAGAGCTGTCTGGCTAAGAGGCTTTGAATAACTCTGAGAATAAATCTGGGCTAAAGAGTCCTATGACTTTGGGGGTTCCCTCATCATCTAAAGGGGGAGCTACTAATTGTTAACATTCAGTTCCCCTTTTTGACCACTTCCTAGCCCCACCCTGACATTTCCAGAGGGCTTTCCACTTCAGTCTCTGGATCTCCTGCAGTGCTGGAACCAGTGTCTCTGTGTGTGTGGTTGGGGTTATTTTTTCCCCTGTGCATTGCTTTACACTTATCACTGCTGAACTTCACCTGCCAGTTTATCACCCAGTCACTCAGGGCAGTGAGACAGCATTGCCTCAACACCTCTCCAGTGTCTGTGTGTGCACAGCAACTGCAGAGAAGCTTAGCTGCAACATATTACAGAGAAAAGCAAAAATGTGCAAAGCGAACACTCTCTCCTTTTGTTTTTTATCTACAGAGCATTTTACATAGTTCTGTGTACAGGAATAATAATGGCACAAATGAAAAATTCCTGCTGGAAAGGAGACTGTCCTTCACCTGCTCTAAAATATTGCATGTAGTGCCCTTGCACACATTACTTCACAAGCAGGTTGATCATGGAGCACAGCTGTTTCCATTGGGGGCTTGGAGATGCAGGAAGTACATACTCCAGCTGGGATGCCTGTTCTCCCCAAATCTGGAATGTGGGGATCAGATAAGTGTGGAGAAGTATCTAGAGGGGGCTTCCAGTACCTAAAGGGGCTATGAGAGAGCTGGAGAGGCACTTTTATCAAGGGCATGGAGTGACATAACAAGGGAAAATACCTTAAGCTAAAGGAAGGCAGGGTTAGATTAAGTATTGGGGAGAAATTCTTCCCTGTGAGGATGGTGAGGCCCTGGCACAGGCTGCCCAGAGAAGCTGTGGATACCCCTGGAAGTGCTCAGGTTTGGGTTGGCTGGGGCATGGAGCAATGTTGGCTAGTGGAAGATGTCCCTGCTCATGGCAGGGGGTGCAATGAGATGATCCTTAAGGTCCCTTCCAACCCCAACCAGCCTGCAATTCTATTAGAACCTGTGGCACTGCTCTGGAACCCCTGAGCTCCCACCTTTGCAGTGGGACACCCTCTGCATTTGGCTCTGCTCCTCCCTAAATCCCCTCTCTGGCATATCCCTGTTGTTTCTGAGCATCTTCAGGAGCAGACAGAGGTCAGACAAGGAGCTCGTGTCTTTTAAGGCAATGAGAACAGGAACAAAGAATCTTTCCATTTTACCTCTACTTCAGAGATGAGAGCTGTCAAAAAAAAAAATAAAGGGCTTTTTGATTTCACAGGGCAAAAATTCCCTATCTAACATAAAGTCCCAGAAAACAGAGCTTTACTATCTTATAGCTAACCCTTAGCTTTAAAGACAACAAAAATGGCACATCCCCATTTCTGCTGAAGGAATATTTTTAACCAAGAGAGGTTTTTTCAGCCTAGATGCATGATAGATCAAGGGGAAAAATGGGTTTCATTGACTTTTAAAACAACCTCCATTGCAAGAAAGAAAAACATAAACCTTTTGTTCTGTAACAAACAACATTCTTACAGTACAAGTGCAGCTCTCAGAAGTGAAATATTATGGCCAGATGCAAATTCTCACATTTGAATGAGGATGCTGAAATACAAGGTTTTCATTTTGTTCCTTGTTTCTTTAAAATTTTGTGGTTTACTCCTGATGGCCTTTTCCAAGAGATCTCTCAGCAGAGTCCTGGGCTGTTTATTTCATAATTGGTTCATTAAGGTCAAGGTCTATACAAGCTACTGTGTAAATTCAAAAGTAATCTTGGAGGTGGTAGCCACAATTCAAGAGCATGACTTATGATGTCAGCCCAAATTCCTCAAGAATAAACTGTGGTTTGCTGCCATGTGTTAACAAGTAGAAGCACTTGGTTTCTAGGATTTACCCAGTCAAAATACCAGAAGCTGAAACATCTGGCTTGTCAAAATGGTCACAAGGTTATAGAGGCAATGACAAAGATGTCAGAAAATTCAATCGAGGAAATGAGCACAGTTTAACCACAACATAGGATCCGCCTCTAAACACAGTCTTACCTTTCTGATGCACTGATTTCTGTTTTTTAGATTTTAATTCTCCATGAAGGAAACTCCATGTATTTTGAGGAAGTGCTAAGCATCATGATGATTTTTAGTAAGTAGTTCTTACCACCTCTCCTGCTATTTCTTACATTTGTGATGAGAATTATTAGAAGTGACTTGCCCATTGTGACCCAAATGGAAATAAAAAAATGCAATGAGCCATAGCTATGTGACCTCAAGCCAAACGCTTCAAACTCATGTACCTAAATATAGACACCTAAATAAATGGCCTGATTTTCAAAAGCACTGTGTGACTCTCAGAGTTGTAGGTGCTCTGAAAAATCAAGATGCTTATTTAGGTATCTAAATACAGACTGAGCTTATGAATATATTATTTAATTTGCTTCAGAATGTAAACAACTGAGAAAACAAAACTACCAGAAATTCTATTTTCATATGTGTTAATTAGAAGGCCACAGAGTGTGATTCACTGCAAGACACAATTTACTCCTATAAAGCAAATAGTGTGGTAATTAATGTTTATTAATTGCTGAGAAATAGAATTTAGGAGCCCTAGTTCTGAAGCAGTGCTAGATGGGTTTGATGGAGAAGTCCACTGTACAAGATTTCTTTGCCTTTTATTAATCTTTATCCTTAATTATGAAGATTGACACAGGAAGGCTTTCCAAAATGTCATTCTAAGGAGCTTTGTTTATATTGAGAGATCATTAAAAAAAATTTCTATGTTTCAGTCTCTTAAAGTGTGATCCATAATCTTCAAGCTTTTTGTGTTTTTCTTTCTCCTCTGAAATTTTCATTCATTATTCTGACACTTTTAAGTGACTACTGAAGGCATAATTGGAGTATCATGGGAAGCAGAAGGCTGTGTTATTAGTCAGCACATGACACCACATACACATTCAGTTAATAGAAAATAAGCAGCTCAAGCAGGTAAGTAACAATTGAGACTATATTTTTGAGCTTGAATTGTGCCTAGAAGTGAAAACTTATCTTAGTAGAAGTGTTGGAAAAAGTAAGTTTTCTTACACACTATCTTTGAGTATGCTTGTATTTATATCATTTTTTTTATATATTTTAGCACTGATTTTCTAGAGATCACATCAGTGATTGACAATGGATGGTGCCAGTGCCCCTGTCCTGCCAGCCCTTGTGCAAGAGGAACACTGGAGATGGCAAAATAGCCTTGGTGACACAGATATTTTTGGGCAGTCACAGCTACCACAGCACTGAGTCACTGCAGCAGAGCAACCTCTAAGGAGTGTCCTCCTTCCACATCAGCCAGAGGGAAAGCTCTGCCCCTTCCTCCTGTTCTCCCCGCAGTGTGATGGAGCTCCAGAAGGGATAGCCAGTTCATTCAGGCTTATCCCCTACCGAGGCACTGATCTGCCAGGCCCACCCTAGCAGTGTTGCTCTCCAGCTTTAAGCTTTTCAGGTATTTGGCATCCTGAACATCTGAAAATCCTGAAGGAAAATGTAAGCTGAGTTTACAGCTGAGCTGCCAAGGGGGGAAAAGGGTACTAATGAAGTTCCTAGGGAGGATGAGAATAGTAAATGGAAGATAAAAGGAAAGATGAAGCAGGGCCTCTAGTCTGATTGTGCCCTTTTGCTGCTCCAGGACCACATTGAGAGCAGCCTGCTGTGCCGTGGATGACTCATTTAGGCAGCCAGCCCACCAAGACATCCAGTGGCATGACACACTCCCAAACTGTGACATCCATTGGCACACTCCTAGGCTGTGAGAGCTCACAGCCCAGCAGGCAGGACAGCCCCAGCTTCCAGCTCCTTTGTTCAGCTTCCACCTTTGGCCCCTGTGCAAAGATGCCAATGCTGGAATGTCTCTGTGTGGAGGGATAAATGTACCTTCCCAGATGCAGGTGTGGCAGCTCAGGGCAGGTGTGATTGCAACAAATCCTTCGGATTTGTCCTGGCTTGTGAGTATATAGAGAACTCACAGACCCACATGCCTGAATGTGCAGACTGTCCACAAAACCTCTGAACCAGGCTGCAAGGCCAGAGTCTGCTAGAAAAGTTTAGCTGAATATATTGATCAATACCCAAAGGACAGAATAAAACCATCTCCTGCTGAATCAGGCCTCTTTATTATTTTAAGGAACAACCAGATCATTGTGATGAAACTGGCTTTTTACAAAGTGGTGCTTGATTTCAGTTCATGGTAAGCAAAGACCAGTTGCCAGGTTTTCAGATAGTAAAACATTCTTTGGTTTATTTTTTCAGAACAAGGAACTTCAAACCTTGGCTTTAATGCCTGAAAACGCCCTAGTAATTATCCTTTTTTATCTGTGTATTATTCCAGTTCTATAAACAAGCTTAAAATAGTAAATTATAATACCAAGATTTGGGCAGAAGAGCATCAAAAGCAGTATCTTCAGCTGTAGTGAATTACTTAGAAAGCAGAACTCTTTGAATATCTTGCAATACTTATCCATTTAAACCTGGGAATCACATTCAGGGAGCCATGTCACAGCCTTGCTTTTCTTCTGGTGTCATGCAAACAGAAGGACACACTTAATGCTCTTCTGAGCATTGATGGTTTCAGAATAAAGGCCACATAAAAGGCCAATGCCTTGAAATTGCCTGTGGATCTGTGTCAGCAGTCACAAACACCAACACTGTGAACCCAGTGAAACATTTGTGTTTAATTCAAAAGAGTCAAGTCTGGCTACGATTGAGACCTTTGACATGGGAAGGTGTGACAGAGCCCCATCTTCAGCTTGGGTCCTGCTTTGCCAGCACAAGACCCCACAGCAAGAGGAGGCTGGGCATGCAGTGCTGAGGGACCATATCCACAGAGCCTCTTTTGGCTCCTACTTGGGTCAGATCTTCACAGAAATCACGGGTAATTTCCTCTGAGCAAGGATCCAAGAAAAAGGGAATGCCAAGTCTTTCCATTGCCTAATTACACTTTGTGTAGAACATGATCCTCCTTAGGTTTAGATTTCTCTGTCCATCTGTGATTATATGATCTGAGTATTAGGCACTCAGAAAAAGATGTCTTCTGCCTTTGTAGACTACCTAAAAGTTGCTTTATGGAAGCAGAATGCCCATATAGAGAATTTAGGTCTTCAGACTCTCCTGGTTTGTTTTGCAGATTCCTGAAAAGTAATGAGGTTGCCTTTTCCTCCTCACTTCACCCCAGGATTGCACACACTCCAGATCAGGAGCTTCTGTTTTGGAAAAATGAGCAATTTTGTTGTCAGGACTATTCATATGGAAATGCCATTTCAGTGCTTGGTAAAACAATTCCATTTCCTGATCTGCAGTTGTACCTCATTCCAGGTGGGAATCTGCTCATTTTCATTTCAGTCCACTGCAGAAAGGCACAGCAAGCTCCAAAGGCCCATCTGCTATTGGAGACCTCTAATCCCTCTCAAATTTATCAGGAGCCATTTGCAATCACAGCCAGGGCTGTTACAGTGCTATTGATGGGAGATGTAGGATCTCCTCTCCAGCACTGAAGTTCTGGTTTTTGTAACCAAAATCCATGTTAGGCCCTTCAGGCAAAGTATCCCACATGAGTTCAGACACAGTCATTTGCCATCACTCCTTCCTCACTTGCCTTTTTCAAAGCTGGAAAGATGGTGCATGGAGTCTCTGGAGCAGTAAAAGCCTAGTGCAGCTTGGGACAGTTAGAGTACAGATGTAGTTCCTACTCACAGGCAGCTGCTACTCAACCTTCTAGGGAATGCTTCTCCATAGGGGTTGGTTTTATGAAAGGAAGTTGTCTTTTCACTCAACAAGAATCTTGTCCATAGTCTTTAAATTCCAAGCTCTGCATTAAAAACAAAGTATTTCTGAAGACTGTGGTGTACAGCTGTTTCATCATCCTCTTAAAAAGTATGAATTAAGAGATTTAAAACACTTCTCCTGAGTGTTTTGACTGTAACTCTACAAGTAGTGTAATTTACCAGTAGCACACATCAGGAAAACATGTAGCTCATCCAAAGCCTTCCAGACAGCCATTGCTATCAATAACCAGGCAGGAGTGCTCTGATGAGTGGGGGCAACACTTAAAGCTTTTAAGCCATAGACTTTGCAGCAGTGGGTAATCGTCATTATTACCCCAATGTGAGGAAACTAGGACAAAGTGATTCACCCAAAGAGCACAGTGAGTCAATAGGGAAGCTGGGAATAGAGTGCAGAATTCCCTGCATTATCCATTGGAGACCTTAGATAATATCATTTTATAAATGCTCTATCTTTGTAGAGACTTCAGTGCTATAATTATCCTCCCAGGACTCTCATGGAAAGAAGATATTTATAACTCCATTAAGCCTTTCCTGGTAATTTTATGATCAAAGTGAAAAACCCAAATAACGCTGTGCCAATCAGTCGCATGTCCAATGTCATCCAGAATGGCCACATGATGAAAGCCTCTCCTTGGCTCTTGCAATTAAGTGCTTGCTATCTTTTGAATGCCTTTCCTGTGTCTAATTCCCCTTCCACCACATATCAATGGAGAGGGAATATTTTTTGCCATCTGATGAGCCACGCATTTAGAATGTACCAAATAACTGGGAAAGATGCTTGTTGCCAACAAAGCCTACTGGTTTGGGCTATAAATGCTTCCTAAAATCCTTTCATGTGTGCCAGGTTCACCTAAAATGAGCAAAGCCATCTCAGTATTTCCACTAACCTTTGTATGTCCTTAAAATTACAATGCAGATGCCAAGACTAACTGTAAACAACAGGTTAGGGACTGAGGCTTTTGGACCCTGGTTCAGCAAAGCACTTAAGCCTAGGCTTAAATCAAAATCCATTCTTATTCCCCAGATCCATTTTAAGTGTTTGTTTAAGGCAAAACACATGCTTAAGTCAAGTTTTCCTTGGCACAGTGCTTAAGCCTGGCACAGAGCGAGGGCCTTAGAATTAATTTCTTTTTGAGGGGAAGTAATTATTTTTAGCCCATGTCCCAATGGCCATAGCCCTATGTTTTAGTCCCCAGCCAGCTATTTTGAGGAGGTGTACAGGCTAAGCCTAAACTTTTGGGTTCTGTGACAATCAGTGGCACAGAAAAGAGAAAGAGACCACTTAAAATAGTTGAGAGGGGCCTTCAGAGAGGCTCATTAGAGGGAAAACATGAAAGAAGTTGTGATTATTCTGGGAGGTAGATGCTGATACTGTGGGTGGTGTTTTCACTGCACTGACTGGAGAAGATTCACTTGCAGGAGGTTGACAATTTTAACTCAAAATGTTTTCAAGAGTTTTATATTTCCACAGGAAATTCATGATTTCAGGGAAAATGTTTATACTCTCTTCAAAAGTATCAAAAATATTTGGCTGGAATGTGTTCGTTTCCTTGTTTGTTTGGTTTTTTTCTCTGAAACCCTTCTTTGATATACAGTTACTAAAGGAAAATCGATTTAACAGAGTTTTATTTCTCATTCCTCATAACTCTAGATTTCCTGTCTCATTAAGGCAACTCCTACCATTGTTTCACTGACTTAGACACTGGAATTATTTATCAGGTATATCTGGCCTTTGCCATGTCTGGAGGAGGAACAATTACATTTTCTAAGATGTTTTTTGAGGGATGTTTCACTACTTTCCCTTTAACATCCAGACTTCATACAAAAGGCAGAAATAAAAATCATAGCTCGAAATACATTTTATTTCTATGTGGGCTTAAAAATCTTCTGCTTCTTACAGTCTTGTGGTAATGGCATGGATCAAACCTTACTCTCACTCCTGCTACTGATATGTAAGACAACTTTCTAACAGCAGGGAGAGTCAGGTAAGAGGACAGATCCCCCATGGAAATTTGGCACTGCTGTATTTAAAAGCAGATTGAACAAGCACTTGAAGAGGAATAAGTTAGATACTTTTAATCCACTCCTGTGCAGGGTATTGCAATGACCTTTTAATGCCCGTTTAACCCTGTCCCATGGGAAAGTCTTTCCCTCCCCCAGAAGCTTCTGGATTATTTCCACGTGGAAGACCCCATTTAGCTCTGTCACTTGACCACAACATTGCTTTACTAATCCCCCTCCCTTGTTTTTTTCCACCTAGGAAGGTACAGCAAGTGCCTGGAGCTGTCATCCACCACAGGGCAGTGATGGTATCCCATAGTCAGGCCCACTTTCTTCACCTGCTTCTTTGGTATCCCTCTCCCGTGAACAGGTATTTCTTTCCTGCCAAAAGCCTGCACTTCTAATAAAAATGTGTCCTGCGTTTCAGGACAAATATTTTCACGGCTGATTCTTGACTGACCAGGAGTTGCTAAATTCAGTAGCCCCACAGGGGTGAGGCTCCACATCCCTGTGGCCAGCAGACACGTCCACAAATGTGTAAAATGTGTATACACTGATGGTTCCAGTGGCCAGCTCAGACAGTAACACTCAGCACTCAGACAAAAAGCACCAGTGGCCTCATCCTGCTCACTGCTCTGGCAGATCAGGTGAAGGTCTGTGAGTGCAAAATATTTATAAAAATCATCATAGAATCATAGAACGGTTTGGGTTGGAAGGGACCTTAAAGATCACCCCGTTCCAATCCCCTGCCATGGGCAGGGACACCTTCCACTAAACCAGGTTGCTCAAAGGCCCATCCAGCCTGGCCTTACAAATATTATGGTCATTTCCAAATTTTAAAATTAAAATATACACTTCCAGGTAATACCATGCATGAAGTCCAAGGGAATGGCTTTCACTTACGGAGGCAACACTGAAACAGCAGTTAAGATTGTGACTCATGCACAGTTAACCATTACGGGCTAAATTAAAAGTTGAATGAATCATTTTCCAGCCATATAAATCATTGAAGTTGTTCTATCCATCATAGAGGTAAGCCAACCATGCAATGAATTATACAATGTGTTATTTTCCTATGCATGTTATTCCCATAGTTTGTATTGTTGTTGAAAGTCTGTGTGAGGTGGTTTTTTTTGCAAATACTTTTTAAATTATGAATAATCTTTACTTATAAGACTAAAAATACATGCCAACTATTATTGTAAATGAAATCTCACAGCAGTTAAAGTGTTGGTATCTGAACTTATTTGACAGCTTCTTCAAACAACTTTTACTAGGCATTCTTTACAGGATTAAATATTCTTAGATTTGTGCAATTTGTTCTAAGTCACATGGTAGGGAAAGCAAAAGTGTTCTAGATATTAGACAATCAGTCTCATGAGCAGCAACGCCTTTCCTTGCAATCACTTTTTACTGGAAGCCAAACATCACTGTCAAACCTCCATTGCAAAATCATGCAAGGATCGATTCTGAATCCTGTGGAGCAAAATAAAGCTCAGCAGAAATTTTAGTGGCTCCAGTGGAACAAGATCTCAAATGCTTGCAATTTTTCTGTTACAAATGCGTTTTATCTGGAAGAAGTTGGCACTGGTTGTAGGCAGAGCAGGCCAGACCTTCACCTACCCACACAGGCAGTGACACACAAGTCATCATAGTTTATCAGGCTGTGGAGCTGATGCAGAGGTCTCTGCTCAGACTGTCCTGGATTTTGTGCACACCAGCACCAGGGAGCTAGCTGTACATTGTTATTTATGTGATTTATGTGATTTCTTAGTATGAGGCACCACTTTGGCCTTGGTTTGAAGGGCCCTGCAGGAAGCAGTGACTTGGCCCAAGGAAGCTGCTTTTCCACTGGTTCTGGCACAGCTTCCGCACAGAACTTTCAGACACCGCAGCTTTTTGTCCTGAATGTTTGGTTGGTGAGTTTGGTATATTAGATTTGCAAAGTCTGTGAATGACTGACCCACAAATTATGAATGCAGCAGGAGAGCTTGGATTGAAGCACTGGGAGGTGGGCAGCCAGGGAGGGAGCACAGCTACAACTGCACTGGTTTGGCGCAGCACAATGTACAGCATTGAAAGTTGAAATCAAGAACTCTTCAGGCAGAGAACCTGTCTGAAGATGTGGGATTGGGAAGCAGCTCAGTGATCCATCCATGCAGCATGGGCTGGCAAAGAAAGGTCAGTGCTGCACAAGTTTCATTCCCGGCATTTGTACCGGACCCGGAATGGTGCCATGGGTTGCTGTGTCCCCACCAAATGTAAAGGGCTCTAAAGGAAGAAGAAGATCAGTAGAAACACTTCAGTTAATGGTATTCTGCTCTAACATTAAAAGACAAACATTCTTGCATCTTTGGTCTTAGAGAACCAAGACCAAATACCAAGAGTATTTCTTGGCTTTGCCAAAGCCATTGAGTAGGGTCTTCACGGTTAACTATTATTCCAGTCAGTCTGTCAGGATGACACATGATGTCTTAAGAAACTCTCACAGTTTTGAATACTTTAAAAGTATTCAAATAATGGAGAGTGTGCCACTCTCCCTTAATGGTAAAACCTTTCTGTGTCACAATTGCTGATTCAGTTTAATCATTTACCTTCCACCCTGAATATGGAGTGGAAGAGCACTACAAGTGCTGCATCTGATTCCATATCTTTAAAGTATTAATGATCCCCTTCCATATTTACTGTTTTTGTGATCAACAAGTATCAAATCTCTCGTAATGTTTAGGCAATAATGAGACAAAACATTCTTGTAAGCACCTTTTTGTATAGGCAGTGCAGCCCCACTAACTGGAATTGCTGGAATTACTCTGGATTTTCTGAGTTAAAACAAAGATCGAGTTAGTCATTACATGTTTTATAATACTCCTCCAAATCTATAGGTAACCACAGTTGAGCAGGGTTGTTCAGCTGAGCCTGATGAACGAAGGGTAGAAAGATGGGGAACGCTACACAAATGCAAGGATCTCTTACCTCCTTTGGTACTGCATCCAAGACCACAAATTCATACTTGTACAGAAACAGCACAACAAACAGCTGGATTTCCATGATTGCAAACCATCTGGAAGAAAAGGGGGGAAGCATTTGCCATCCAGCCTAACCATCACACGTGTCTTATCATCAGGTAAGAAACAGGGTGTCTGACACATTTTACACTCTGTGCTTTAATTCTGCCTGAAAGTTTATCTTCCATAGGAAAACTGCTGTAGTTAGTTCAGCTTTGTTACTTGGCGAAGAACAGGAATGTGGCAGCTGCCCCTTCTGTCTGGTGAAACGCTGGACTGACAGTATCCCTCTGACACCTGTTTTAAACCAGCTCCTTATCATTATGGATTTTTCCACTGTATAAACATTTATGTTCTCCTAACACTTGCTGACTTGAAATAACTTCCTAGGAGTGAGAAGGCAGTCAAACACAGAAAAGGCCATATGACTAATCGTGCTATATAAAGTTATATAATGCAGCTGGGAGCCTGGTGACATCAGAGAGCGGTGACAGTGGGAGTTATTATTTAATGCGTCAGCATTAGGATGCAGCAGGAGACCCAAGGGCATGATTTCTTTTTTCTGTAACACTCTCACAAAAGTCTTTCTTAGGCTAGAGAAGATTTTGGATAACTGGAGGTGAACTCCTCCAGGTTATTGGTTTTTAATGCTGATGTGTACAAGAGCTTTCCGCATTCACCACTGTTCACCTATGCCAGGTCATGGGATTACTCACGTGCAGAGTTTAGACATAAGTCTTAAATACCCAGTTATAATAGTAATACTACCTTGCTCTTCTACAGAGAGATGCTGGAAAACCTGGCTAAAACAGCTGTGGGAGAATTCACAGGGGAGGAGGCTACACAACTGCACATGGAGTTGGTCTGGCAGGTGTGAAGGGAAGCTAGAAAGCCTCACTGACCCAAGATAACTCCTGCAGAGCCAGCAGGATCTGCTCATGGAGCTGCCCTGGGCTCTGGCGTGGGAAGATGCTTGTTTGTTTTAGCACAGCTTCAGACCCAAATTATCCCTGTGATTTCACATTGGAATTGCCTTGAGCTTTTGGTGGCCTTGGCTCAGGGGAATGCAGTGCAGAGATATTTTCATGGCTTTTAGCCCAGCTCAGGTGGCATACAGCCCAAGCTCCAAGCCTGCAGCACTATGCAAGGGTGGGCTCCTTCCAGTCCCAGCCCTGTTTACACAGTAGTGCCCTGGACACCAGTTCTTGAGGGGACAACAGAGCTGTGCAAGACAAGCATAGTCACACAGGTAATAACCACCTGAATAGACCAAAGTAGTCAAACCAACATCAAATTTTTCTTTTAGGTAAAAAATACGGCACAGAAATGGCTTTTTGGGAGCTCTTCCCACATCAGTTTGCTAGAATATTTGACAAGTAAGTTATTCACTAGCTTTCAGTTTGCTTAAATTAGCTTTTAATTTTATGCTGAACTTTTGCAGTGGAGAAATCAAATGTTCCATACATTTCGTTTATAAACCTCAATACTGAATTAAATAAAAACTTTAAATACCATTGTTTTATTCAGTCATATGAAGGAAATCTGCAACCTGGAATCTAGATACAACCCTTGATTTAATTTTCTTCTTTTTCAAGACCATCACATTAATTCTTTTACAATTATTGCTGAAAACCTTGAAGGTGTATGTTACTATGTGGACTGCCAAAGGGTCTGAAAGGGCTTTTTTTGTCTCTCAGCAAGAAAAAGATTCTCCATCTGTTGTCTAGTAGAAATGTTATACTTTTCTTTTGGAACAAAAACTTATTTTAAAGATGTTATCAGAGTCGAGAGAACAGCCTGAACAAAGAAATAGGTCAGGATATATAAACAACCAGCTTTCAGAAACATTGTTTTGCAGCTTTCCCTGTACCTGCAGATGCCTCTTGTGAATTTTGCTGTTGCCCTTGCTGGGAATGAGGCTGTGCTCGTATTTAGCTCAGGAATGTGGTACAAGCCACCGAGGTACGGCAGTGAATGAGCACTTCCCTCTGGCAAACCTAAATGGTGAATGCAGTTTTATTAATTTTGCTCATGTCTCTAATGCCTTCACGAAGTTTATCTGGCTCTCACGTCTAGCCTGCCATAGGGTGCAGATTCCAGAATGCATATCCTCTGCAGCACCCTCCAGATTCCTTGCTCCACATGGAACTCGAGATAAAATGACTGGTCTTAAGGATTTTTGGTCACTTGTCTCAGAGAGACCAGGTTTTGAAGGCAGAGTTGAGCATAGAGATGTTTGAACACAGAAACAAGGAGCAGCTGGCTCCCTGGGACTTGTTCCAGGAAGAGGGACAGCAGAGGAAACAGCAGAAGGAATGCAGGAAGTACCAAGGCTGGCATTGCTGGAGAAGTGAAGTGAGACAGGATCTGCAATTTAAGCCATTATACAATTTTGTGGGCCTTAATGCAAAGACAAGATTCAGAGAGGAGCCAATTAAGACATTTTAAGATCAGCAGAGATGCCAGTGGCATAGTAGAGGATGGAAAGAGAGTCTCAGACCAGAGAAATATTCTGTAGGTTTGTTTAGAACTTGTTTAAGGCAACTTAAATGCCTGTGTCTGTAAACTGGTGTGCTTGGAAGTGAAGCAACTCTCCCTTGATGAAAAGACATCTCAGCAGAGGCAGAGCCAGGCTGACTTTCCTGCCTGGGTGGGGGGCAATATCCCTTGATACACTGGTCTCAGATTCTGCTTTTATATTGTGACTTAACCTGTCTTTTCCAGGAATGAAACCACTTTCAAATCAGTTTAAACAAGGTGCAGATGATGCCAAAAATTAGGAGACTGACAAAGAGCAAAGCAAACCCTTTATCTCCAAGTGTAAGAGAAGCCCAGTTCAAGAGAGTTATTCTCTGCAGGGTTTGGGAATAAATAAACTCCAGCTGTTTCACTGACCTTCCTGGACACTGATGCTTCCCTCCTCCGAATGCCACAAAGCTGTCCAAGAAAGCATTCTTCTCTAAATTTGCCTCTTTCCAACGATCCTGTGGGAAGAAACTTTTTTTTCCAAATCAGCCTTATATAAATAAAGCTTAACTTTATTTCTCCAGGCTAAAAATGATCTTGGACAGCTAATCCTCAATACAAAGTTGCACTAATGCCATTTTTTTTTTGCATTCAACCTGTTAGTATTAGAGTCAGGATTCAAAAGTCAACACCAACTCAGGGAAAGAAATCAGGGTCCCATTTGAAACTCATTAGGTGCCTCAAAATGGTGGAGAGGTTTTCAAAATTAGTGCTAAAGCAGTTTTTCTATACTTTCCCATATCCTAAATCCTGCACCTTGAGCTGTAAATGCCCATAAAAATGCAATATTCCCTTTTAAAATATATATACAAATGCAAAGCAAATGTTCAGCCAGTACTGAGGGAAGCCTCAGCCACAAAATTTTGTCATGACACACAAATAGCACACGCACGTCTTGCACAAAAACATTTCTAAGACACTCTGCACAGACAAATGCAAGGTCTATGAGCTTTAACTGGTGCAAGCCAGTGTGTGAGAACATGAACGATTCTCCACAAAAAACAGCTTGTCTGTACCCAAAGGGATCCCTGCTCCATCCTGAGTTGCTTTGAGAGGAAAGGAACAACACAAGGAACAAGGCAATGTGGGCTGAAGTTTTGGTGGGTGACACTGAGAGAAGCAAATCTCATGACTGCTGGGCGACAAACTGCACCAGCCTCCACAAACTCAGTGCTACTCTGCCAAGTAACACCCTGTCAAGCTTCTTGTGGTAAACTCCTCTGATGAAGCTGTCCCAGAGAAGACATAATCTTGCATTTATCTATTTTAGGGGTTTTTTTCAGCTAGGGCTGTTTTAGAGCTTTCTGAGGAGGAAATCTGTCAGCATCAAAATCCAATAAAGCAAGAAAAAAATCTCAGTGGTGATGAAGCAAGGTCATACATTTGAAATGACAATGTCCAAGGGGTACTCACCTATTCCCCTTGAAAATAAGGGTGAGTTTCTAAAAACAAGCTAACTTTCTTTTTAGAAATAAAGTTACTAAAAAAATGAGCTGCTGCATTAGAGTTTCAGCTTCAGATTTCAAAGAAGCAGGATTTGTTATAAGGGATTTCAAATTGGGAAGAGTTTGCTAGAAGGGAAGTTTTGTTTAAATTACTCCTTGATGTATTTCTATAAAAAAGACAAACTGTTCTATATTGGATGGTGCTAAAAAGAGCAGTTACAAGCCTGCCCACACAGCCACCTGCAGTGGAATAATAATCAAGAAACTAGATTAACTACTAAATTAGCAGAGATAATGCCTACCAGAAATCATCTGACAGGGAGAGAAGAAAACTTGGAATCATAGAATTGGTTAGGTTGGAAAAGACCTTTAAGATCATCAAGTGCAACCATTACCCCAGCAGTGCCAATCCACTGCTAAACCACATCCCCAAGTGCCATATCTTCTAACTCCCTCCAGGGATGGTGACTCCACCACTTCCCTGGGCAAACTGTTCCAGTGCTTGGCAACTCTTTTCTTGAAGAAATTTTTGCTAATGTCCAATCTAAACCTCCCATGGTGCAACCTGAGGCAATTTCCTCTTGTCCTATCAGTTGTTACTTGGGAGAAAAGAGTGACCCCCACCTCACTACAATCTCCTTTCGGGGAGTTGTAGAGAGTGATAAGATCAAGATCAAAGTGATATAAAGTAGTACCATATTCCCTGGAACGTGTCACTGAATTTAAAAGTCTTGTTTATTGCTACAGGCTCATCCTTTATGTGCATGTCTGCTCTGTATTCAAGGCCATTCTCCAGGCAACTTTAAGCAAGTTTGTCTGTGTATTTTTATTGTGAAGTAAGTGAAGAGGAAAAGAAGATAACAAAATACCCACACTAAGAGTGATAACTTACAGGTTTGAACATTTCTGGGTCAGGAAAATATTTTGGATTCCGGTGTAACCAATATGGCGATAACATCAGCATGTCACCTGCAGGGATGGTGAAATTCTGAAAAGGAAAAAAATCTCTAAGAAAAGAGCTAAACGGGTTAAACTCACAAAACAGTCCCTTCTTAGTACTTCTCTTCCATCAGCAGAAGGTCCCAAGAGAAGACAAGTGAAGGTGATAAAGCTATGGTGGCCATGTTACATGTTTGAAGTTTCTTCTTGCTGTTGCTACTTTTTTCCATAAAACCAAATCAGTGGGGAAGATGGAAAGATTATTTGTGTTCTAGTTTGGTTTTTTTAGGTATCAAAGATCAGAAGCATTATTTCTGTCTTCCCTGCTTCTTGATCTACCATGTGAGCTCTTTTTTTTTTTTTCTAAATACTTGTTAAACACTTCCTTCAATGCAAAAAATTCAAAGAAAGCCTTCTATGACAGTAGACATTAATAATTTGATCAGGAATCTTAAGTAGTCATGAGCACCAATTCCTTAAGAGAGTTTTTCCCAAACATTTCTTTGCCAGATTCTTGAATACTGATACCTCCCTTCTGAATGGTAGTGAAGAGGACAAAAAGGAGTCTTATCAGTTACTAAAATGTGGTCCCTTCTACTATATCTGTTGTGTCTGATTACTATTTTACATACCATCAGTATCTCCAGTTCAATTCAATTCAACCTAAAATCAATTCAAAATTGAAGGTAAGACTGTGAGCCAGAGAATTCAAACCACTCATAAATTAATGATGATTAATACATCTATTAAAAATACATATCAGAGGCTGAGGAATATCTCTACCACTGTAATTTTATCCAGATCTATTGGGAGGACCCTTTCTAGACAAATCACACAGCATCCTTTGGGGAACCCTGCTTCCCACCAACCAAACCTCACCTTAATTCTAATTGGGTTTATGACTTTCTTGGTGATCGCACCTGGAGACCTCAGCCGTATGGCTTCCAAAGTGCACCATTTAATAAAAGGGATCTTCTTCAGGTCCTCCTCAGAGACTTCCAGTTTATCTTTACCTGTTGTGGCATGAGAAGGAAGACTCCATGTAAAAATTGGATTTCAAACTTGTTTTGATACAGGCTGGCATGTCTTGCTTTAGAAATGTTGGTGAAATAACTTCAATACTTCAAGGCATTGTTTACACCCAAAAATTTTCTTTATATTTCAAAGTAAATAAATGGACCCAAATCAGTAAAATTTAAGAAAAGCCACTGAAGATAATTCAATAACTCTAAGTTAAGCGTAGATATGGTGTTGGACAGAAGAGGCCAAACAAAATCATGTTGGAAGTTAAAAGTCTTTGGAGTTTTTCAGTGCTTTCATAGGCCACTGCATGGAAATCTCAGGGGCTGTAGGCACAATGGCAAGAAGCCATGGCTGAGCTCTTGGGCTCTGTTAACATTAGCAAATCAAGCAGGGCCAGGAGAAAGGCTTAAGCTCTGCTTCATGATTTTCTTTATTGGTTAATTACTGACATGTTTCTTGATACTGTTTTGACCCCTGTCAACAAAGAGTCTTCCATGAAAGTCTAACTACGGTCCAGGGGATTCCACATGGGAATGACTGCTCCCAATAGGTGACTGCTTTTTGAGGGAAGAAGATGAATCATGGGGGGTGAACCATGCTGGAAACATTTACCTTCGATGACAGAAAAGAGAACAGTTCCTGGCTGTTTTTTTCCATGAATAGCTGTAACTCTGGTGAACACCACACCATGAAAAGCACCTGAACTGAAAGACCTCATCTTACCCTATTGTGGGTTCTTGGAAAAAGCGTAAGACTGGATACTAAAAATCTAAGTTTAAATGATAGGAATGAAGAAACAAACACTTAATGTTCTTTTCCTACCTTCTTTTTGCTACCATCAAAGGTGGTTTTGCTTAAAAATACATCTTGAGCATATCCTGAGTAAAGACCTGAGAGCTGGACTCTATGTTACTAGTAGCACCCTTAGCAGGAGCACTGATTGTTCCAGCCACTGACCAAGTGTGCCCTGAGCTGGGCCAACACAGGATAAATCATTCCCAGCTTCCAGAATGGCACAGTTGGATTTATTACCTGCTTTGCCAAAAACAGAAGCCAGGTCTTCCATTACTTTCTCGTAAATGGCAGGATTAGAGAGTATGAAAGCAAGAGTCCAAAATGCAACCTAAAGAGAGATGGAAATCCTTGAATTTAGGGATATGGAACAGAATGACAATATCTTTTTAGCAAATCACAGAGGTAGGTGAAAACATTTTCACTTTTTTGGTATGTGCCTGTTATAGTTGAGATGCACAGGGAGCTGTGCTTCCTGGGTAAATCCATATCCAAGGCTTCGGCTCATGGGAGATTATGTCTAGTCATCTGCTGTGTACATATCTTTAGTGAACATTATATAGCTTTGGCCTTGAGCTTTGAAACACAGAATCCTTTATTTTCAAATAACTAGGTGTTAAATGAACTACTAAATCATCATGTGTGATTAGTTTTAGCTGGGGGAATGAAAAAAAAATAAATTCATACTAGTATTAGCAGAAATGAGGTTAAATAATTTGCAGGGCATTGTCATAGAGAGTCACACTAAAATGGGCAGGAAAAGTTTTAATTAACAGCAAAACAAGGAGTAGTATATCCCCTTTAGAAATAATTTACTAACTGGTTATGCAATGAAGTTGAAAATCAAGAAATTTAGGAAAGGAGAAAATCCTCTTAAGTAGGATGAAACCAGAAGGACTGGCAGCAGTGCCAGGAGTCTCTCCTTTGCTGAGCTAGCGGGAGGTACAGCCTGCACACAGATCTGGTTGTGGGCCATCTGTGCTGGTGAGGGATGAAACTTTGACTGTTATTTCCCAAACAGACCGACGTGGATGCAGCCCTCCTTCTGCAAAACAGATCTGGTAGCTTGGCTTTTCTGTACTGCACTTGGACACTGTGGCTTCACTCCATGGGCTAAGAAGGGATAACTGAATTGTTTCAGATAAAAGGGTTTAAAATGCTTGTAAAAAATGTCCTTGGAAGGTGAAAGGCCTTTTCTTTCATCATTCCATTCCCCAGAACTGTGGTTGTGACTATTCTGAGAAACAGCGAAATATCTGTATGTCTATTTACAGCTGAATATTACAGAAGTAAGTGTTGTGGAAGGAATGCCAGTTATCCTGATAACAGACAGTAGGCTATGCCTCCTACTTATGTCAACACGTGAATCCACAGAAACCTCACTGAAATGGATGAATTTCCCTTAGGCTAAACTGCAGTAATATCCAATCTCCAAAAAAACAGATATATCTGTTAGGGGGACATACAAAAATAACTCACTATCATGTTTTTCTAAATCACATCTGTAAAGGACATAACTGTGCTGGAAAGAGCTTAGTAGTCATGGTAAATAAAGGATGTTTTTGCTGCTATGGATTTTTCATCTGAGAAATTCCTGTAAATGTCTTTGGTCAGCCTAAGCTGTGTTAGATATATTGGGCTTGTTAGCATACTTATATCAGTATCATTAATCCAGCAAATCCTTTTCTAACATAGACAAAACTTAACGGCTCTAGACTCAAACTATTGCTTTTCTTCCATTGGCATTTGTACAGCAGATTCCCCAAAATGAAAGAGAAAAATTCACTCGAGGATTTACACACAGATGAAGCTACTCTATATTATGCTTTTGATATTCTTTAAAATTGGTAGCACCAGGCTATCTGAAATAGTCTTTTCTATAATACAGCCACCGTGCTTCAAAACAGAGTTAAATGCTCTTCACAGCTTAAGACTGTGATCTTAATAGCTGTAAGGCTTATGTTCCTGAAATGTTATGATAGGGGGCAACATAATTTAGGAAAAATACAAGAAGAGCTTTTCTTGTCATTGCTTCTGTGACATTGCAGCCTGGGTATATTTGTAGTGATGCATGTGGGCGTGATAATCCCTTCTTTGGAATCCATGCAGTGTGTGTGTGACCTCTGCTTCAAAGCCTTTCCTTCCCAAATACAGGCTTTAGAACGGGAGAGAGAAAGAAGGTGTTTCTGTAGCTGATGTACTTACAGGCACAGCATTTGCTTGGGCAGCCCAGAGCATCAGGAGACCATAATTGGGAGCTAGATGTTTTCCTTGCAAGTTATCCAGGAGATGTTGTAGAAGTGTCTGTTAAAAATGAAAGATAATAATCTGTATTTCCAAAAATATATTAAAATGTAGTTTGGGGCAGGGCTTACTAAAATTCAAGGACTAGTTTCTCAAAGAGAAGTAATGTTAGTTATGGCTTTTTTGGAAGGCACAATGTAGAAATGACAGCTATTAAGAGAAAATGAGACTCACTCATGTAGGCAGAGTGCCAGGAGAACTCAGTGAACCACATGAATCCCTCCTGCATACTTTCACTGCTGTCCATTTCCTTAAAGTTTTAGGGGATTGGGTTCCCTCACTCCCCACTGTTGCTCATATGTAGAAGAAAGAAAAAAAAGAAATCTCTTCTAATTCCTACTCTACTCCTGTGCTTTAAAGACCCTGAAAATGGGAATAAGCCAGTTGAATGAATGGAAATTAAGAAAATGTTCTCTCTGTTCATTCCAAAAAGGTGCTTGTCATTAAGGGATGATCTGATACATCAGCAAATTCCCTAGTTTCAGGCACTTTGTTGGTGACCTAAGCAGTGACTTCAATGGGTTGATATTCTTTGAAACTATAGCAACTGTGTAATGTTCTAGGATCAGCTTTTGTTTATAGTATTTCCTTAAATGCAGGGCAACCATGCAGTTAAGGCAAAGCTTCCTGTCTACTTTTCAGAGGGGAAAAGGCTGACCTTGAATAAAAAATTGCTGATTTTTTTTCCAAATGCCCACCCAATCTAAGACACCAACTTTGTGCTTCATACTTCCTGCACCTTCTTACCTCCCATCAGCTCCTCTCCAGTCTTCTCTTTCTTTCTGTTAATCTGGTTTATTTTATTAAAGAAGTTGTGGTATGTAAAGCTTTTAAAGTCTAAATAAAACCTCTTTTGTTTAATGATTTGTTCTACAACCATTTGGTAGATCAAAATTCCCAGGCCAGTCTGCCATCACGTTTGTCAGCCCTATTGACAGAATTCCTGCCAGAGCTAAGGAGAATAACCAGGGGAACAACTTATCTCAGCTTTGACACAATCAATATTTAGGGTACTTGGCTCCCAATCCAGTAATCTGCTATTTTCTACCAGTCTGGCTGTTGAAGGATCTGCTCACTCTACACCAGGGTTTATAAATAGTACATGTAAGGTTTTGAAGTTTCACAGCATGGTGCCCTCAGAGAAACAACTGAAGGGTCTTTCTGTCACCTCTGTCAACTGCTCACTGCAGTGTGATACTGGAGGCTGGGGACGGGTCATAGCTCTAAACCCTTGCCTTAAAATTCCCCAGGGGAAGATGTTAATTCTCAGAATTGCTTGAAATAAAGTAAATGGAGGAACAGGAGTCAAAGTTATGGGTCTGTCCTACTGCAGGTGACAGCAATACTGGAACATTTTAGTATAGCTATAAAAGCTGACATATTTGACTTATTTCTTCCAGTATTGAAATAATTCCTGCTCTCCATTGCTTCAGTCAGAATATACACCAAAGTAATTTTATTTCCTAGCCTCAGATGTTTACCTTGGATGCAGTCTCTGAAGGGTTGGTCCTTTCAGCATCCAACACTACTTTCTCAAATAATTTTAGAAGCCATTTTTTGGATTTAGACCAGTTCCTGTAAAGAAAAGCAACAAACAAGAAGCACTTAACTGAGGCAGCACAAACCAACATTTCCTTTTCCATGAGAAGTACTCCTTGGATTGTTTTACAAAAACCCCTGGGCAGCAGTCAGCTGATGAACAGCCAAATGTCAGTGATGACTGGCATGGGGAACAGCATGTCCAAGGCCTTCACCTTGGCCAGACCTCCTCTCAAAGCCTGGAACTGCAAGACTCCCAAATTTTCATACCTTTTTGTTACAGGTTTTCATTGTGGATTTGGACAGGCTGCTTAGGCCAATCTTCTCAAGAATGATCCTCTTGAAGAAAATCAAGGCCATGTTTTTAGAGCATCCTCAATTCTTTCTGAAGGTATTTTGAGGTGCTTAAGATGGTATGATGGCCATGAGAGCACTGACAGGGTCTGGAAGCACTTCCAAGGTCAACTCTGTGACAGTGCAGCCACACTTAACCTGGGATTGGCATGCTGGGAAAACAGCTGAGGTGTGGAAAAGAGCAGAGAAACACCTCATTGAAGACCCCCTGAGCTCAGGCCTCACATTTAGGCTCAGACCTTTGCCCTTTACCCCATTCTGCTGCTCCCTGACAGGTCCAAGCTGGGCCCTGCTCACCTAAGCAAGGTTGTTTCTGCTTTATGCCAGGAAAATGCACAAGACAAGGTGAGAACTTTTTGGAAGCATTTAGCTAAAAGCCTGCCTCACCCAAGGGCACACCATCCATAAAGATTGGGCATCATCCTCCAGGGGAAATGTCTCACATAGTTGATACTCCAGCAAGATAAATGCCTGCAGTGGGTACACCACAATCATCACCTCTGTCCCGTTACCTCAGGAAGCACTCAGGCATCTGAGAAGCGTATTCGAAGTCCTCATCATACTTCTGAAAATGCTCTTCAAACTCCTTGATTTCACTCTGACTGGTTGGGCAGATGCCTTTCCCAAACAAAGTGTTCACCACTGCTGGATACATGACATGCCTGCATGGACAAGATGCCCAAGACTTAGGAGCCACAGGGAAGCTGTTTCAGCTGTTTTAGACCTGGATGCAGCACACTGGATGCCAGCACTGGAAGCTGTGGGACTCAAGCATCACACCAGTATGGACAAGCTGGCACAAGGCTCACACATCCTCACACCCTTACTGGGGACTTTAACCAGAGGCAGGAGATACACAGACCTCAGGCTGGTCCTCTACATGTGGCTGAACTTCACCATTTAGGGTTTGGTCCTTGAGCAGGAGCAGAAAGGCTCTGGCTACCGAGGTTCCCTTCTCCCCATTGACCATCCCTCTCATTTCAGGTCACCCACATGAGCCTTCTGGGCATTGCACAAACCCTTCTGCAACTAGACACCCTGAAACATCCTTCCTCTGGCTGCAGCTTTCCTGGACAGACAATGCATTTTCGGTTTCTTTTCTTCTCACTCCTTCCGTGCTTGCTCCTCTGTTATCCTGCAAACTCTGAGCTCCTTTTTCAGACCTTTCTGCTGTACTCCTTAGCTCCAAGAAACTCTTGTGCCGTCTTTGCTGTATCCCAGATGCTACTAAATGAGTATTTCAGGGAATCGTGCTCACTTTTCTGATTTTCTAAAGATCATAAGGAAGAGGGGGCCATCTGGTGGCTCTGAGTATTTCGTTTTGAGGCAGCTAAATAACAATTATTTAGAATATTCCATTCCAATACTTTTACTCTGTTTTGTTTAGCAAAGCAGAACAGATCACCCCCCGCCATATTTGAAAGCCCCTCTCCCTCACATTTTCCCCCAGTTAATCCAAATTGCAGTGACTGCAGTGAGAGGTGTCAACTGATTTAACTGCAGTAACAGCTGTATCTTACTGCATTATGCAGAAAAAGGCAGCAAAAGACAATCTGGATGTGAGGTGTTAGAAACAGGTCCAAACCAACATTTGCCCCTGTGCCTGAGAGTGTTCAAGGCTGGGTTGGATGGGGCTCTGAGCAAACTGCTCTAGTGGAAGGTGTCCCTGCCCATGGCAGGGGGTTTGAACAAGATGATCTTTAAGGGCCCTTCCAACTCAAACCATTCTGTGATTCTGTGAATATTCAATTTGTAGTACTGATGGACAGACAAGATAGAGGTGTTGTCCCAGATAATCAGGAAAAAGGAGGAGTTAAAAGCTTTGTTGCTGTCACATGAAACAGGGGTTTTTTTTACACAAAGGATGAAGTTCTGGCAGCCAAGTCAGTTGCAGAAGTCTTAGTTAAGTTTCAAGCTAGGCTTGGCTTGAACATGGAAAGTTTTCAACCTGCCAAAGGTCAATCATTTTGTCTGTTGCTAAGTTCTTTATAAACATGTGAAGCCTTTATTCCATCTTTCAGGAAACAGGGTTTGTTGGAAGATGCTGTGTTTTCTTTTTCCTTCCAAACAGGTCATTCAGATGTTTCTCCTAACTGGGAGAAACATCTTTACATTAAACCCTGTCCACTCTGTGAGCCACCTGAAACCATGAAGCTGTGATGAGCATCCTGACAACATTTTTTGTAAAACTTCAGTCATGAGCTCCAGCTGCTTTTCAGTAACATTTCTACTCCCATGTAGGACACCCCTGAGCTAGAGATGTGCTGCAAAACTCCCTTACCTTACCAGGTCATTGAGATCGCCTGTGCCCTCCGTGCCCAGGTGAGCCATGTGCTCATGGAGCTCCTTACACAAAGTCCCCGAGAACATGTGCAGATTAGAGGGACTCATTTTCCCCTTCATCATGCTGTAGAGGTTACCATGGTTCTGATAAAATGCTTCCGCAGGGACAGAAACTAAATACAAAAAGAAACAGAAACATTTTGGAAAGTAGATTTTCACCAAAAGATAGAGTGAACATTTTTGCATGCAAATTTTGGCTCTAATTTAAATGTCTTAACCCTCATTTTCCTAAAGTGAAATTCCCTGGAAGGTTCCTTGCAACCATGTAAAGGTTTTGGTTATGACTCTTCTTCTACCAGTCTGTGTAACACCTCACTGCCTCTTGAAGCTTCAGTGCCAGAATCAACAATCCACAGATTTCCCTGCAGTGGGATGTAGAGAGATGTGCAGGCACACCACAAAACTGACTGAAGTAAAAAATAATTTATCCCAAGAAAAAAACAGTTTGGTCTCCATGCTATAGTAGTACATCCTCATAAATGCCTCATCCTTTTCTAGTGACTGTTGTACTACAGGGTAATGACTAATTATTGCTACAAGCTGATTCAATTGAAGTGATAGGACTACTATTGCTCTAAATGAGGTACACACAGGTGGACTGTCCAGCCACAGAAAACAACCTAATCTCAAACTGGGGTTGGCTGATGGTAAAAATAATAACAGTCCCTGGATCAGAAACTTCTGACTCCTTGAGACTGAATCCAAATCCCTTGGCTGGTTTACAGTACTGGGTCATCACAGAGAAATTGGATTTCACCATTTCATAGCACAGTCATGGGTTGAAATAAGCATTTAAGGCATGAGCAAAAAGCCGATGGGCTTTTGGTTGGGATTTAACGTTCCTGGGTAACTAGATTTGGTTTCCTTTAAAAAAGAGCCAGGCCTCAGTTACCTGCATTCTTGACAGCTTGTTGTACTGCCTGCTCAAAATTTAAGTCTTCGGATTTAAAAAATGCTTCAGTTCCTTCTTCCTCCGTCACAAAAGTGAACCGTTTTCCCAGAGCGAATATGGTGAACACAGGTCCATGCTGCAACAAACAAAGATTTCTTATTAGTGCACTGTTAACACATTTTGTAGGAGCCCCAGCATGATTTCAGTGCTGCTGAGAGGTCACAAGGGAGGACCAGGTCATTCCTCCTTGGCTCAGAACTGCACAAAGATGAACACGAATCAGACCAAAATTTGCAGACTTCCAGACCAGTAGGGAACATGACATGTGCCTGCCTGACCTCTTGCAGAGTAGAAGAGATTCTTTCTCTTAGATTACACTTTATATTTGAGTTACATTGCAGTTCAAACAACACAACAACCTGGATTTAGAGAACCCATGGGATGGATTACCTACTGCATCCCTTGGCTGCCACAGCAAAGTATAAATATTGTAAAAATCCAAAATCCTACCTATTTTGGTCTGCACTGTTTTAGCAAAAACTCCACCCTCTGGCATATTTTTAACATATCAGGTTCCATTTCCTTTTCTGTCCTTTCTTTTGCTGTCCTTTCACCTAATACCAATTACTTCTTTCTTGTACAGATGTTGAAAGATTAATATCAAAATAGCTAACAAGCTTTGAACAGAACAGATTGACATTCAGGGAAGGTTTTTAATGCCATAAATCATTCTTTCATCTTCCCTTAATTTAATATCCCAGGGCCCTCTTGAAACTTTCAACAATAGGAATTCAATTCTGAGTTCCTACATTATTAAAATGATCCCTGATATTTGTAAATACTCTAAACTAGAAAACAAATGGGCAATATCTACAGTCTGTCAGATGACACAAAAAAATCATTCTGCCTTACTCACATTGTTTATGCCATTGACTTTAACCATTTCGTTTGCTGTCTGTGTCTGTAGTGTAAATCCTCCTTCATCAAAACCTCTTTGAAGCCAAGAAAAAGATTCCCCTTGGCATCAGCTGAATTTTGATTGTGTCCTTCAACTGCAAATTATTAAAGAAAGAGTGACTGTTCAAACTCTCTGGGTGATAATAAATAAAACATTGTTTTAACAACAAGTGTTCAAGGCCAGGTTGGAGGAGGCTTTGAGCACCCAGTCCAGTGGAATTTGTCCCTGCCCATGGCAGGAGGTGGAATAAGATGAGCTTTAAGCTCCCTTCCAACAAAGACCGTGCTGTGATTCTATGATTCAATAACAGCTACATTTCTAAGGTTGCTTTTTTTATATCCAGGTCCTCATCATTAGTCTGGATAAAAATCAGTGAATTTGTACTGTGCTTGTTTTTAAATTAGATTTTTAAAATTTTAAATTAACATTAAAATGTACTTATACTAATTTTAAAATAAAATTAAATTTTAACTAATAGCAACCTGCAATAACACTTAATTGTTCAATTAAGGTCACACTCAATTAAGGATTGGAACACTGTATTTTAGGTGATTATATGTGAGCAAGATGTCTGAGCTCCCATAACAGACAATAGAAATCAAGTCTGTGCAGTCAGGGGATCCTAAAAACCAATTCACCAGACCAGGTCCTGCACGCCTGTTTTTGGAGGGAGCTGTACTGCCCTTGGACTCCACTGACAGCACTGACTAGGTGTCCACTGACCATCATGGTATCCTGAAAACACCCACACAAACAATCTGGGTTTGAATCTCATCTGATTTCCTCCAATTTAGAATCATTAAAATTAGACCAATACTAAACAAAACTGAAATAAAAAAGCTGCATGCATGACCTCCTCCAGAACTTGTCAGCTCCATTGAGCAGCACAGTGATGGCAGATACTCAAAGACAAATCTTTCAGAAAGCAGCATGTTGTGTTCAAATTAATTACATTCGATAAATGCAATGCAAAATTAAACTACTATAAAAGAGAATCAAACTAATAAAGGCAATCTGCCTCCCCAATAAAAAAGACTTCTCCAAACATGCCAGATGCAGGAAGTCCCAGTGTGTTGCTGAGCCTGATAAATACTCAAGGGGTAAAGAAACCAAGTGGGGAAGGAATTTGAGTTAGGGATTACGTCAGTGGAAGACAAGTCCCACCCTGGAGCGTTTCACTGAGAGTGATGGACTGAGACCTTGTTTTGAAGATAATATTAAGCAGAATAGACCTAAACAAGTTCTAGGTAAAAATGGTGATAAATATTTCCATTCAAAACTCTTGAGGAATTAAAATAAGAAGCTGCAGAACTGCCTGCTCAGCTCTGTTAAATTACCCTCAGGAACAGGAGGATGGACAAGCAAATGTGCTGCCAGAAGGACCTGGGAAGCCTCAAAGAGTCATTTTAGTAGTCAAAAAATTATAGCAAATGTTATTAAAGATTGGGATTAGTAGTGGATAAATAGGATGTACTGAAAAAGAGCCCAGTACAGCTTTTAGGGAGACATAAAGTTGTGTAGCATTAAAAGTATTCCTAATTCATTCCTTGGAAGTAGAACGACTTTACTCATGATCTGGAGTCATTTGAGAGTCTAAACAATGAGAAGACCTAGAAATATCACAGAAGGAGGGTTAGAATAATGACACACTGAAATTACTCCAAGATCTATTATGCAAGTGCTAATAAATGGTTTTAAACTGAAAGCAAGTAGGTTTGAATTAAATATTAGGAAGAAATTCTTTACTGTGAGGGTGGTGAGGCCCTGCACAGGTTGCCCAGAGAAGTTGTCGGTGCCCCATCCCTGGAATTATTCAAGACCAGGTTGGATGGGGCTCTCAGCAACCTGGTCTAGTGGAAGGTGTCGCTGTCATGGCAGAGGGGTTGGAAAGAGATGATCTTTAAGGTTCCTTCCAACCCAATCCATTCTATGATAATTAATTTTGAGCTCTTATCTTGCTAGGAAAGGAGAGGAAAGAGGACAACAAACATCTAAACCCATCCTGTGTCTGCATCTTCATAATTTGTGTTTCTGCCCATTCTATCTCAGCAGGATATTCTGAGCTAGTCAAAGTCAAAGGGATGCACAACATGCATGAATATTTCAATAAAAGGAGATTAAGTGGACTTAGATCTCAGGAAAAGATGAAAAGATAATCATTATTCTCAGTTTTTCATAATGTAAAAGCTAATGGGCTTGAGATTAGGAGTTAGATGGTCTAAAACCGGACAGAATACTTTATTCATATGGGTCATGATTAAATTATGGATTCACTGCTATGCATTGCTGTGCAACCAAAATTGTATGCCGGATAACAAAAGAGTTTAGGTCTGATAATCTGGATGCAAATTCCAGCCTGGTAAATCCCTAAATCTGGAAGCTGGGAAGAAAAAGCAGAAGGCTGCATACTCTCACCTCAGTGCGCCACTTACACCCTGTTACTGAGTATCTCCTAATAGCTGCTGTCCCAGACAGACACCTGAATAACCAGATTGTTCATCTGTCAAAGTGTGTAATTATGCTGATGTTACACTGCAATAAAACCAGCTCCTGGAACGAGCTGTGGGGCAGTTCTACACTTGTGTTATGGGCAGGTACCAACGGAGTGTAGGCTCTGCTGTGGCAGCACTGCATCCAGGTTACTGCTCTGAAACAGCTTTTTAGGAGACCTCACAGCATACAGAGATATAGAAAGCAAAATAAGGTCCTCTTAGGGTTTATTGCTTTCACTCATGAACACTGATATTTTTTCCAAATATTGGGAAACATTTTAGTGCCACAGTGAGAGGCAGATTTGAGCCTACAGGAAAACAACACTCCAGAGAAATAAAAACTTCAGAAGGATGTTCTCCAAAGTCCCAAAGGAAATCAGGGAAACAGCCATTTTCCCCAAGGGCACTGACAGTCAGGGAGCAACCACTCTCAGCTGAGACAGCTGCAGTTACATTCAAAAGTCCTGCTGGGATCTGGGAGCACTGGGTGGATTTCCCCTCCCTTGGGTGCACACACAGACACACACACACACANCATTCAAGAGTCCTGCTGGGATCTGGGAGCACTGGGTGGATTTCCCCTCCCTTGGGTGCACACACACAGACACACACACACACGCACACAGGGTCAATGCCATGTCCCCTCTCTAGCTCAGGGACTGCAGGATTTTGGTCTTCTATGCCTGGGGCTAGTCACAGACTTTTAGTGACCCGGCTGTGGACACTGACTATGGAAATGCTCCACCAGAAGCCTTGTCCTCTTCTCCAGCCTGTTCCCCTCCACATGTGCTGTGTAACCCAGTGAGCCACCCCTCACCCAGCCACACACAGACAGTAAGGCCAAGAGTCCTGGGACATGGCACCTTGTCCCAAATGCAATCTACACTCTGAGAGTGATGTATGGAGCCCACAGGTCCCTACAACAGTGCAGAACAGTGTCAGGGTTTAACTGAATTTTTCCTGTTTGCCTAATTAGCAAACTGATGAGAAGAATTTGAAAGTCCTTACTAACTCTTACCATGTTTACCAGGCAAAGTGGGGAGCCACATCCTTTGAACCCCTCATTAAGCACCCTGTATTTAATATTGCATGGTTGCTCTGGTTATTCCCCTGCCCATCCCAGACTGCCTGCAAAACTTCTTTACCCAGCCATCTTTAGGAGGAAGAGGTGGTATCTTTTATTAGACCAGAGATTAAATATTTTATTAGAGCAGGGGAACTTTCTTTTCTTAGTTCCAATGATGACACAAGGGGGAAAGGACACAATTCTTCCAGCCCACATGTTCTTCCGTAGGAGGAAAATAGAAGCAGCAAACTTCAAGCAAAAGGCAAGTTGGAAGCAGTGGAACTTTACTGTGTTACTCCAGGACTTGAGAGAAAAAGGAGTGAAGGACAGACACAAAAGGAATTAAGAAAGAAAAGAATTAAGAAAGAAAGTAATTAAGAAAGAGATGAGTGTCACTTTGACAGTCTGAAGAATTAATCCAGGGGAGCAATTTTCTCATTGCAAGAGTCTCCAGTGAAGGTAATGACCGTACAGAGATAAAGAGGTTTCACACTGCCTAAAGCCTGTTTCTGCAACACCTTTTACGAGGGCAGCTTACTCATACTGAGGACACTTAACCCTGTTCTGGCAGTATTAAGGAGCCTGGAATTATTGCTGATGTATTTTGCAAGCCCTGTAGTGCCTGTTAATGACCCCTCTGGCAACAGCCCATGTTTTGTTTGGCTGTACTCTGCAACAGCGCCTACTCTTAAAAGGGACCAGGCAGGAAAAAGCTTCTTTTTCCTGGCCTCAGCACAGCGTGCAGTGTGGGAGGTGAGAAGGGAGGGAGACTTCAGGGCCTGAGGGTGGTTTAAGGAGAGGAAGGGGAGAACAAACAAATGGTCCTCCTCAGGGAGAGGGAGACTGTCAGGTGATAAGGCTGCAGGCAGGCAGCCAACCCGGGAGAGATGGATGGAGACATCCCTCTTCTTGGCCCAGGGAGACCACAGGGAGAGGTCCAGCTTTTCCTAGGATGCTGAGTTGCTGGACTAAAAGTCAAAAGAAAGGTCCTACCAGCAAACATGCAGTAAAGAGGAGAGATGTAAGAAAGCCTTCTCTTCCTTTGCTTTGAGTTTTTGACCATTGGAAATGTTTTTTGTTCTAGCTTCCATCCCAACAAAACCAGGGGTTTATAAAGTCCTTCAGGTGTTTCTGGTGTGTGCAGATGTGTCAGCAGCTGCCACAGCATCAGCCTGGAGCCTAGAGGGTCTCCAGGCAAATGAACACCAAAATTAATTAACCCAGAGCCACTGAGTGTGCATTTGTACCTCAATACACATATGTAAATACTTTGTTTATTCCATCTGTGAATAAACCCCCAAAAAAGACTCTTCTGTCAGGTTTATTTTAAAATGTCATCCAAGAAATTCTGTTAAAATTTTCTTGGGGAAAGAAAGGCAACTAAAGGCATGGTGAAACAGCTGTCCCCAAAAGGGACTGCAATGGAAAGGACAGTTTGTCAGGCTGCTTTAATCTGGTTGCCATCAGGGTGTGTTTGCAATAGAAAAAGGAGGCTCTCTAATAGCCTAATATCAGAAGAGCCAAAGAAATATTATGACTGGATTTTCTAAGTGAGGCTTGAGCAGTTTATTGAAAGGATTATACAGCATGGTTTCTGAAACAGCAGAAGAATGGGCAGAAATTAGTTTTCTTCCAGTCCTACATTTCTGCCCTAAGATGAATGAACAAATAACTGATGATGATAGGCGCAGATGAAAGATACAGGAAAGACATAGTAATAGAAAATTAAAACTGGCCTGTCAAGCACGAAGAAGCCAAGAAACTCCAGATCATACCTATGAGCTTACCCCATGATGTACCCAATGTGCTTTAATATAAGATTGACAGCCCTTGTTCTCAAATATCAGATTTAATCCTCTGCTTTAACACCATGAGTTTATAACAATAATGGCTACAAAAATATTCACAATTATGACGTCTAGCAGTTCAAAATGAGAAAGAAAATTTTAAACATTCAGTATCTATTCATGTGGGGTTTTTTTTAAAATTCAGGATGTTACAGTGGTTCCATTTTAAGCTAGTTTTTGCAAGTAGTGGGCTGTATGATCGTGCAGTATGGAACACTCAAGGCTGACTACATTGTAGTAGCAGGTGATATAATCCCTGAATGAAAGTGGGAAACTGGGGTTTATGTCAGTTATTATTAGCTGTCTAGAACTTAGGCATTTTACCTAAATTAATAATTCGATCTCTTTCTATCCGACAGGCACAGAAAAAGAAATTCAAGTCCAGGGGGTAAATCTTGACCTCCATGTTTGGTTAAGTTTTTTTAGGATGGAAAACTTTGTCTGCCAAGCATGTCTGTGTCTCTCTTGAATGCTGAGGGACACCAGCTGGTGCTCAAAAACCTCACCTCAGTTTAGGCACACCAATAAGTAGTTTCCTGGTCTCGGTACTTGGCACATAGCTTTCCACACTATCTGAAACCAAGATTAGCACACAGCCAGACTGCAAAAGCAAGACGGCAGAGGTCCAAGCAGGACGATCACAGCACACAGATCATGCCTGGATGAGACCCACAACTCAGCAATGCTCGTGGTACAAAGCAGATTCTTCACCAATTAAATGCTCCTGACATTGTAAAATGTGACAGGAAAAGGGAAAACTGAATGCAGAAGTTTCTGGCTGCCTTTCCCCTTCAGGCAGCCACCCTGAGCATGCACCCACGAGCAGGCACGCCAGCACACGCGTTACCTTGTTTCTGGCTTGCTCTATAAACTCCAGAGGAGCTTTCCCGAACTGAAATGCAGCTCCGAACCAAGGGATCCAGCTCCTGATGCAAGGAGGGGAGCTCGGGTTTCTCAGCTGAAACAAAAGAGCCTTGACAATAAGGAGTCCCAGGAGTGCTGCCAAGAGCAGAGTGAGATCCATTTTGCCTCTTCGCCGCCTGTCCCAGCCCCAGCAGCTGCTCCGCCTGCCGCAGCCCCGGCATGGCCGCGCTGGCTGGGCTCCGAGTTCATGAACAGGGGCCTCTCTGATCAGCCCTGCCAGCTGAGCACTGCCGTGGGGACAAGATGTCAAAAGCACTGAGCAGCACAGGGCACAAGCCCTTGGTCTGGAAAAGGCAGAGCCAATTCTGCTCTGTTCTGGGATGAGGACCAACTCTGCCGCTTGCAAAACTTAAATGTTGCTGTGGCAAATCCTTGGACTTTGCATCAGTTGCTGGAAGGCCACCCGGGCAGCCAGGGACATGGCCAGGGGCACTGGTAAAGCAGTGCAGAGCTTTCTTAAATTAAAAAAAAAAAAAAANGGGGCACTGGCAAAGCAGTGCAGAGCTTTCTTCAATTTAAAAAAAAAATAAGGGTTTTTTTAAATATTGAGATTACAAAGCAGATAGCCTGTGATTTGCAGGCATTTAGCTTTCAGCAAGTCAGATGGCAAGAAAATTCTGCAGGCATCACCTGAAGCAGAAATTTTAAGAAAGGTATCTCTCACCTGTCTGAGATCATTTCATTAAAGGCTTAGATGTGTTTCCAGTGTCTGAGGTGCAGAGAAATGCTTCTGAGGTTGAATTGACAATTCAAAACCTGCTGGTCACCTCTGTTATATCACTGCAATATCAGAAGACAAGGTTTCAGAGAGGTCAGATTAGTTTCTTTGCATGTGTGAAAGTGGCACACCAAAACACTTACAGAATACATTAAGTATAAAAAATCCCTAGGAAGTGCTGTCAGAGCCTACCCGCGCACAGCCTTCAAACCCCACAGGTTTGAAGAGAACACAAAACCAGGAGGAGTGGCTGACAGACCAAATGAGTGTGCTGCCACTCAGGGGGACCACAACAGGCTGGAAAATGGGCAGACAGAGACTTACCTTAAAAACATAGAATAACAGTGTAGGGGACCTCAAGGATCACCTGCTCCAGCTTTTCCTGGCAAAAAAAAAAAAAAAAAAAAGTGGCTTTATGAAGTTCAGCAAAGGGAAATGCTAAGTTCTGTCCCTGCGTAGGAACAACCCCAGGTACCAGTACAGGCTGAGGAGGCACCTGGGTGGACAAGAACTTTGCAGATCTGGGGTCCTGGTGGACACCATGTTGAACACAAGTCAGAAATGTACCTTTGCACTCAAGAGCACCCTAGGCTGCATCAGGAAAAGTGCTGGCAGAAGACTGAGGGAGGTGATCCTCTGCCAAGAAGTGAAGTGCCAAGAAGTTCATAAAGGGGCTGAAGCATCTATCATTTGAGGAGAGGCTGAGGGAGCTGGGACAGCTCAGTCTGAAGCCTCAGAAGAGAAGGGTCAAGGGGATCTTCTCAGTGTGCATGAATATCTGAAGGGAGGGAGGATGCAAAGAGGATGCAGCCAGGCTCTTTTGGGGGTCCCCAGTGAAAGGGCAAGAGGCAGTAGGCATAAAAAAATACAGACACAAATTTAATGCAAGTTTAACTCCCTTTCTATACAGAAATAGGTGCACCAACAGGAACCTTTGTACCTGTGCAGAGAGGCAGTACAGTAAAAGCAGCACAGAAGAAATACACCTGATAGTAGGAGGTTACAAGCTGTGAAACCCAGGTGTAAGCCCTTCATTAAACAGCCATGCTGAAATACCTTGGGATGCTACATGTTGGTCATAGGTGCAGAAGAACAAGCCCACATACATCAACCGTGGCAAATAGGGTGTTCATCTCCATTTTACAAACTGTCTGGAACAAACAGATATATCACTGTTAACTGTGATATCACAACACTTCTGTGTTTAGCTATCACAGCTCTTTATATGTTTATTTCCTGGTTTTATTTTATCCATTAAATTGTTTCTTTTCCTGTAAAGAGGTAAAGTGATAAGAGAGCTAAAGGCCTTGTAATATTGGAGTATATTTTCATTATATGCATGGTATATTTTCATTAAGTCACTAAGTAGTGAGTTTAAAGAGATCTATGTATACAGGTAAGACAAGCCCTCAAGCCTCTATGAAGACATTCATTAAAGGCTTTTGTGTTTGTTTTGGCCTATTTTTTGTTTGGTTTTGTTTAGCTTGTGCTTTTAGGGCATGATCTGGTGAAGGACATGAGATTCAAGGAGCTGTTGTGAGGAGGACACAGCCAGTACAATGGTGGCAACAGTCACTACCAAGCTTTCCTCAGGCTGCATCCTAGTCTCGGGCAGTGGTTAATGGTCATTCCAAGTGAACTAACACAGCCAGCATCTGCAGATGAGGGCACTGGGCAGTCTGGCTGCGCTTCTCAAGCAGCACAGCTCTCCCAGACCCCACTGCTCTGTTTCTACCCCATCTGATATCCACACTCCCTCCCTGCTAATGCAGCCTTTGGTCAAACAGACTTTGGACAGAAACCAGAAAATTCCATCTCACCAAGAACTGAAATAAATGAGTGGGAAGGGTCCTCTCTGCTGTTGCTGTCTCCCTCAGGATTTGGGCATATAGTAACTCCAGGTGTTTGATGGACCTCTATGAGTACTAGCCTTTCTTTTCTCCATACATCACAGAGCAGTCCATGGAAGCATCCACCCCTAGTCAGGCTCATTTCAAAGATCCTGTGGGATGAGAAAATTCCTCTTTGCTGCCATCCCCCCACTCATGTGGTTTAAAAAGAACCTATTTCTTCAGGCTGAAAATGCAGAGCTGCTCCTTCCATAGGATGTTGCAATGCTATGGGGTTTATTTTAAGGAGGGATCTAGTTGCTGTTTTCCACTCCATAAAGCATGGTCATGGAGAAAACAGAATGAGACTCTACCCAGAGGTGTACAGCTAAAGGAGGACTGTGAAATCCTCATCCTGTGAGGTTTTCAGGGTACCAAACAAGACCTTGGAAACAAGACCTTGGGCAACCTGATGCAACGTGAAGCTCTCCCTGCTCTGACACAGGACTGTAAGATAACTGCAGGTGAACTCTAGAGGTCCCCTCTAGCCTACGTTATGAGTCAATGATACACAGGCTGATATAGTGTGGCACAAGCTGATCCAAGCCCACAGAACAGCTTTGGAGGGAGGCAAAGTGCCACAGCAAATTGCATGAACTGTCCAGAAACAGCCTGTGAACCACTCATACCTTCTGTACAGCCAGGCACATTTGCACTAAATTGCAATACGCCTTCTCCTCATTTTTAACCAGGGCTTTGTCAGGAGTTTGTTTTATTACTGCATGAATGCTAATGAATTTTAACCCCAAGAAGGATCCAATTTAATACCAATTACTGCTGACCAATGAGATAGGTTCGTCCAACTTCAACTGAATATTTCACCCACAATGCTACTTTAATTTGCCTGAATTATTGTGACGGGGACCACACACCAAAGCTTTAGGCAGTCAGACAGGGATCTGGGGAGGTGTTCTGCAATAAGTTTCTGTGACCTACAAAATCCTCAAATCAGCATGAGGATTACTGACTAATGGCTAATGATTAACTTAGGGATTCAGCTGAGCCTTAAGGATAAATGAAAAGCTTCTCTTGAACAGCACATATCTTAACTTTTTCTTTTTTTTTTTTCATTATGGGAACCTAAATATATCTACAATAATTTAAAAGGAATTAGGACTGGCCCACAACAGGACTTCAGCATTCAGCCAGGAAAAGCTTTAAACTTTTCACTTATGGGGCTCTGGGCAGTGACCAGCTTCTGCCACGCCAGGCTTCAAACTGCACTGCTCCATGCCTAATCCGCAGATTGCTGCGAGCAGCCCAGCTCAGCACTCAGCTGTTGCTAATGCAGCTCTTACTAAACCAGATCTGGATCAATCCATCCCTCCCGGATGCAGCTGCTTGACACGGAAACAGAGTTTGGGGCTCCCCAGGCAGTGCTGCCAATGACAGCACCCCGCAAAACAAACATGCCCCATGCCTAATCTTGAGCCCTTATTAACGATTACTCTTTTTAAATGCAGATAATGGACAAAAGTGTGCTTGTGTCTGTACCTGTACTGCCGGTTTCCGGGCACAGAGCAGCCTACAGGTGACAGACTACATTTCCCAGGAGCCTGTTGCGCAGGAATCTCTGTGTCACTGCAGAAGGATTTTGCAGCTCTGCAAAGCCACTCGGGCTGCTGCAGTTCCCGGTGCTGGCGCTGGAGAAACATGACCTTCAGCAGTTTTTCTCTTAGACCACTCAGAGCTGATCTGCGCTAGGGCCCGCTCTTGCTGCAGACAGACCCGGGCAGGGTGGCTGGGTAGCCTCGGTTCATGTGAGATGCTAGATGTCACCTGCAGAAGAAGAGAGGAGCTTACCTCTTCCAGAGAGATGGCCCCGAGCCAGCAAATTCGCTCTGTCAGCCTGTGCAGCGGCTGTAGCAGAACTAGGTACAGCTCACCGTGGTTTTCCGAGAGGGAAGGGGGTCACATTTACTTACGGGGGGCAGGGGTAGCATCAGTCCCCGGATGCCTCATTCCTCAATGTTCCGTTCCAGTAAATCTGCATTTCTCTGTGCTGCTTGTGGCTTTTCCGTAATCTAAGCCTTGCAAATGTTTTATGCCACCTGACCATGGCTGGAGGGAGGGTTTTTTCAGGATGAAATCTTTGCCTCGGAGACCGAAGGGCTGCAGTCATTAACTCAGTGCAGTTGTGACTAATTTAAGCTTTGCACCAGCTGGGTTTCCAGAAAAAGACTAAAGAGGAAGGCAGATCTGTTGCCTAAGTTACTAGCAAGGCCTGATTCCTTCAGGAATTTCCTTTTCATAGTTAATGAAGGTTAATCAAAGAAAAATCGACTCTTATGTTTCTGGTTACAGTGGAGATGGCTTTAAAAAATTGAGCTGGAAAATGGCTTGGTGAAACATGGAATAGAAGCCCACTGGTATCTGTGTAGTGCTGCTTTGTAAACAAAAATTTACTTTGAATAGTTTTCAGCACATTCTTTATAATTTCTACAAACTCTTACAGGCAAATCAGTTACATTGCTCTAATGATTTGTAACTTCTCAATCTTTGCTAATCTTTAAACGTGAATACCAAACTTAATGCACAAATAGACTATAAACCTGCTGAGGCTTTGGGCAGTGACTGCATTCCCCTGGCACCTGAGTGCTGCTCTGGAAGGACCCTGGTGTGTCACAGAGGTATCAAAGCAAAGACAAGCCCTGCTCCTGGGCACAGGCTGGGAAGGTGCATTGCCAGGCACTCCTGGCCTGGAACTGAAATGAGGGGCAGCAAATAGTTATCCATACTGTTTCAGGAGCAGCCCTAGGAAGCTAAGATCAACTTGGATCTCCTTCACTACCTCCTTCAGTGAGAGAAATAACAGGCTAGACATGATTTTAGTGCCTGCATAAGAAAAGCAGCATGTGTTAGGGTGGTTTGTAGGACAGATATGTAGGTAAGTTTGTAGGTGAGCCTGAATGTGTGTCTCCATTATGATGACGTCTGTGGGGTTGTTCCTGACCATAACATGTGCTGCCACTATGCTGGGCAGAATTGGAGAGACCACATTATCAGTTGAGAGATTTGACTGGTCTGTATTCAGGGGGAGTAACTGGAACAGGATTTTTAATCCTGAGCCCCTCGGATGGTACACGTATTGCATAACAAATCTGTAAAACTAAATGTGGGAGTAAGACTGGATGTTTGATGGGAATGTCATTTAGCTACCTGTGCCCAGAGCCACTTTTGACCAACCTGGATGTGAATTCTTTTCTCCGGGAATCTCTGGTACCTTGCTGGGTACAGCCCCTGCTCCCTGCCGGTGCCTGCCCCGCCTTGGGCCATTGGGGGGGCGTTGTGGTGCAGATGTTCCCAGCACGGGAGGTCCCCCTGCAGCCGCACTCGTATTCGTGTGTGTTTCCGGCCCTTTCTCCGCAGTGACATTTCCCCTGGATCTCACGAAAACCCGGCTGCAGATCCAAGGTGAAGCTGCTGTGCGCCGCGATGGAGCTGCGGCCGGCCAGGCGGTCCCATACCGCGGAATGCTGCGCACGGCGGCTGGAATCGCGCAGGAGGAGGGGGTATGGAAGCTCTGGCAAGGAGCCATGCCGGCCATCTATCGCCACATAGGTGATTATGTGCTCGTGATGGGCCAAGCTTGGGTCCTGCCTTCTGTGGCTAAGTCTTTTGAAGTGAGCCTGCCATATCTTCTTGTACTTTCAGTATATCTGTGAGGACTTCTTCAGTCTAGCCTGTAATCCCACTCTGAAATATATGAGATTCCAGATCAATAATGTCTCTTCCTTCCCTTTCCCAGTCCTTCATGGCCTTATTCTGGTTTCTGGGAAAACAAAATATAAGTTCTCTGTCACCTTTGCAGGAAGGTCTTGTTCAGGAAGCCCAAAGAGACACTCAGAGTCTTCAGAACAATAAATGTCTCATATGTGAAGGAAGTGGACACAGATTAGGAAAGAAAAAATATGAGATTGCAAGCACAAGGGAAGAATACAAGTGCTAGAAGAAATGCATTAGAGGTTTGGCCACAAATTGCAGCTTTCTGTGCTTTACTTGGAAATATGGTGACAGCAACAAACCCCAAAAGCACTTGTGGGGTTTTCTGCTTGGCATCAGCACAGAAGGAAGCAATGCAGTCCCATCTCCTTAGGGTGCAGGCAAAGCTGTGCTGCCTCCTGGCAGACCTGTGGCTCAGCCAGAGACATTTTCTGATGCTAAAAGGCTCTGGCTCTACCACTGACACCAGGCAACCCCCTCGCTTTCCCTGTTCTGATTTCAAACGCGAGAGCAGTGACCAGCTGACCCAGGCAAGCTCTGGGGTGTCATAAACCAATGTCTTGATCTCTTTCTCACAGCTTGACATCCACAAATGGCAGACCCAAAAACTGTCTCCTGCTTTTGTTTTCCACAGTATACACCGGTGTTCGGATGGTTACTTATGAACATCTCCGTGACTCCGTGCTTGGCAGGGCGCAGGGTGAAAGCTTTCCTCTCTGGTAATGTTGCATATTCATGCATATTTATTGGTTGCTTGGGGATTGTCCTTACTGTAGGAGTCCTACAGCCAAACCTTAGATCCAAAATCTATTTGGTTTTGGGATGGGATTGATAAAATCTAATACAAAATACTTGTCATGCCTAATGCTACAGGAAGGGGGAACTATGGATAATGCTGAAATTCCTGGTTTTGCTAAAATAAATAGAACCAGAAAATCAACATTACTAGTAGCAGTGGGAGAGAAAGAAAACTTTTATGTCTCAGCAAGCAGTTTAGAATTTCAGGTGGGCATTCAGTTATAATATATAGAGCATCATCCCTTCTATACTTTACCATCCTGCCTTTAAACCTAAAGTGAGGAGCATAATGGAACCTTGATTTTTTCCTCAGGTAAGTTGTAGCTCTTTCTTAAAATTAACAGAATTACTGTCTACTTTAACAACCTGCAGCCACTAAAATTATTACCTTCATTTTGGCTGTTAATATCCAGAATAACCGTTTACACTTGTTCCACCTGGCTTGTGCTGCTGAACTCTTCAGCTTGAGCACTGTGACTTGTGAAGATTTTCAGTGTATTCTGGAGCACAATTTTTCTCCATTTGGCAGGAAAGCTGTGGTTGGAGGCATGTCTGCGGGTGCCATTGGGCAGTTTTTCGCCAGCCCAACTGATCTGGTGAAGGTGCAGATGCAGATGGAGGGAAAAAGGAAGTTGGAAGGAAAACCGTTACGGTCGGTTCCTTTTGGAGTTGGTGTTTTTTTTTCCCTGTTACTGATCACTCTTTGGCCCAGGGTGTGGTTCTCTGTGTTTTCTGCCACCCCTTCTCCCCAGCTGCTCTGTGCCCTTTTACAGGGAGAGCACTCGATGGCTCTGGGCAGTCAAGAGGGTGGGGGTTCAAGACTTCCTCTTTATTCCACTTATACCTGCCTTCCTTATTCTAATTTATTGGTCCCAGGGACCACAAACCCTCACCCATCCTCCAAGCCGCAGCACATCCATGCCAGCACTGTACCATGGGGAGGGAAGGATGCTTTCTGAAGATGGGAAGCTGGAAGAAAGGATGAGGGAAATGGCTCATGCAGGATGCACAGGGAAGGATGGCAGACAGCAGCAGACCCTCCTGCAAATACCAGGACATGCTGCTCTTTGCATCCCAAACTGTTGCCATCATTTGGTGTCTCATACATTCAGTATTGCAACCCAGTGTGGGATCAAAGGATAGTCTGCTGTTAGCCACCAGATCACTGCTTTGCAAGGCAGCTGGTATCGTTGGTAAAATATTATGGCATAAAAGTCAGATAGATCCAAAAATGGATCCAGAGGGCCTTGCAGGTACAAATTCCTAATCTTACGTGAGGACCTGGTGCAGCAAAGTGCTGGAATATGCAAAGATTTCACCCTATCAGGGCTGTCTGCCCACTAGTTGCATCTTGCTTTCAGGTTTCGGGGCGTGCACCATGCTTTTCTGAAGATCCTGTCTGAAGGAGGAATAAGGGGACTTTGGGCTGGATGGGTACCAAATGTCCAAAGAGCTGCTCTGGTGAACATGGGAGGTAAATGGAATAACTTGGTCTGCAGCACTTAAGGCCACACCAAGGCTTTAAGAAAGAGGAGCTCAGCTGCTCCCTTGGTCTTAACATCTTGAGTACCTACACCATGGCCCTGTTTGGAACACCCTGCAGGTGACCTCTGCCTTGTGCACCTGTGTTTTGGTCCTGTGGAAATCAAATTACTTAAAAGTAAGTTTTTACCTGAGCTTAAGGAAAAGTGAACCAGGAGCTGAGGGGATCCCACCACCAGCAAAGCAGGGGCTTCACCAGCTACAACCCAGCACCCAAGTGAGGTGAGCAGGGCAGAGCCAGTGAAGGCAGCCAGGCTTCACCAAGATCCAAATCCTCAGGGAAGTGTGTACTGATGAGGCAGGTCTGAGGTCAAGCCAGGAAGCTGAGCCAGCAGCAGGGCTGGTGAGAGTCACCCAGACACAGCTCAGCATTATCTGTAAGGTAAATCAGAGAAAATGGGAGCAGAAAGGAGAATGTACTCACTTGCCTAAAGACAGGATTCGGGTGCCACAGCTCTCATCAGAAACTGGGGGCAGAGTGCCAGCTGTGCCAAAGGCAGGAGCCACACTGGAAATGAACATCCTGTGTCATGAACAGCACAGACACCATTTACTCCTGACAGTTTTTTCTCATCATCCTGTTTACAGATCTGACCACATATGACTCAGTGAAAAACTTTTTGCTTCTGAACACTCCACTTATGGATAACAGTGTGACTCACAGTGTTAGCAGGTGCTGTATTCTCCAATTATCCCTTTTTCACTGTGGAGCATTTCCAGCCTTGCTGTCTTCATTTGCCTCTCTGTGCCAGCAGAAGACCCCATTCTTTGATTTTGATACTGCTGATGAAATGGAACTTTAGAATGTTTTGGTTTTTTTCCTGAAAGAACATCACTTTATAGAAGATACAAGAGGAAGGATGCAACCATTACCACAAAACTACCCTCACTGGAAGTGCCTTACTGGTGCATTTAAACACCTTTGCTCTAATCTGTGGGAGCACAGTGATACAACTGCTGCAGAACAACATCTTTTACTCCCTTAAATGATGAAGGAATCTTTATATAAACAATACTATGAATTGCCTATTATGGGTCCTTCATCCCTAACTCAGAACTGCACATGGAGGTGTGGGCAGCTGGCACTGGGAGGACATGTAAGCAAGAGCAGTACTAGCAAGCCTCCCAAACAAAATTCATGTTATGAGTTATTACTCATGATTTTATGATAACTTTTAATACATCTTTATTATAAGAACTGGAATCACGATGCTAAAATTGTCATGATACATCTTGGTTTCTTCCTCAAGTATCTGTTGCTGTTGGCAGTGCCTGCTCTGGACTGGTAGCGGCTGTTCTGGGAACTCCTGCCGATGTGGTCAAGACCCGGATAATGAACCAGCCGAGAGATAAGCAGGGAAGGTATGGACACTTCAGAGACCGGCTTTTCAGCACAAAATTGAAACCCCGAGTCTCACTGATTTCTCTGGGAGCAAAGTGTTAAGTTGATAATTTGCTCTTCATCCTTCCGGTGATGACTTTACTGATTTAGTAAATATCTGGGGGGTTGTGATGGCCACCTAAGCATAACCGGTTATTCCAGTGGATTTCAGTTCTGGATTAGACTCCAAGGAGTTTACAAAAGAGCTTCTGCTTGTACAAAAATATCAGCTACAAATTAGTTTTGTGAGGGGGATGGGATTTTTTAAAATCGTGTATTTGTAATCCTAACACTGTTCATTCTCCTTGCACACTGCTAGAGGTCTGCTCTATAAGTCTTCCACGGACTGCTTGATTCAAACTGTCCAGGGTGAAGGATTTTTGTCTCTGTACAAAGGCTTTATACCAACCTGGATGCGAATGGTACGTGCTTTTTAACTCTCTTTACAAGAACAATTAGCATTAAAATGTGAGGAGTGTGGATGCAGCCCTAACCCTATGTAATATTTTGATTTTTGTACGAAAGACATAATCATAGAATCATAGAATGGTTTGGGTTGGAAGGGACCTTAAAGATCATCTCGTTCCAAACCCTCTGCCATGGACAGGGACACCTTCCACTTGCTCAGAGCCCCATCCATCCTGGCCTTGAACACTTCCAGGGATGAGGAGTTCACAGCCTCTCTGAGCAGACAGAGGGTTGGGAACCTCTCTGGGAACCAGAGCAATATGAGACTAAACTTAAGAATATGATTTTTAAGAGGAGACACTTAAATCTAATGGGCTTATTTATTGGATTACTTACGTTTTAAGCCTCTAACTTCAGTGTTTGCTTTCACAGGCTCCTTGGTCACTGGTATTCTGGCTTACATATGAACAAATCAGAAGGATGTGTGGAGTTAGCTCGTTTTAAAACCTTCAATATTTACAAAAGAGAGAAGAGTTAAAAAGCTGAATCCTCATTCCACAAGGTAGTAGGATCATATGCATAGGTTGTTGCTCAAAATCCAGTCCTTACTGGTTAGGAGCAGCCATGACCTAAGGATACTACTTCATGGTCAGACTGCTACCTGAAATTTATATTATCCACAGAATAAAATTGTCACAATAATACTTCAACTAGTAGCCAGCATCAGCTTTCTGAACCAGCAAACAGGAATTAAAAAAAAAGGTCTACCAAGCATATAGAACATAATACTGTCTGCTTATTTCATAATTTAGATGGTTCCTATTGTTAAAGACAAGAGCAGGTTGATCAATGCACTGAACATGTTCTGTGGCTAAGTGTCTATAAAATTATTTGGGAATTTTTGTTGTTAATTGCATTTGCACACAGATAAAGATCTACCTCTCGTTAGTTTTATGTCTCAGCAAACCAAGCCTGTAGTGCTGGGTATTGAAAAAGATAAAAGCCGTTTATCTGATTCCAAAGTTGCTTTGCACAAAATGTGGAAGGGTTTATATTCCTTTCCACTCAACTATTTGAAGAAGATCATGACTGAAATACAGGAAATCAAAAAAGCCTAGTTGATTTCCTGTTCCCAGGAAATCAAAACCCTAGTTTGCTGTGCCCTGCTTGAAGGACTCGGGATACTCCATAGGACCAAGAGGAACTACCTGTCCTGTGACAATCTCGGTGCTGGTGTGGCAGACTGGGTCATTAAGGTACCACTCTTCCATGGAAATGTACACTCTACCCACTTCAAGTCTCGGTGGAAATACAACATTCTCTCCAACAAAGCAAAATGTTTGAACAGGAGTGATTTATTTATTCTTAAATCTAAAGCCTTCCAGATTTCATAGGGAAGGAGACTAGTGCTGTTTGTCACTGGGTTCATCTTTGTAATCAAGAGGCAAAAATGCAGTATTCAAAGCAACCATGAGTAGATAGAACAAAGCTGGCTTTGATTTTGTAATACCTAGTAATGGAATTAATGCAGAAGACTTGGCTCTCTGAGTAAATACTCAGGATTTCTTCTAGTCTTTGCAACCAGTGTCTTCAATGCATCAATTTCTCATTAAACACAGTTTGGGTGCCTTCTTGGCTTGCACATGTACTTTCTGATTGTATTGTAGTTCAGTTGTGGCCGTATGCATTTGGGGGTGTGCTTCCAGCTTGGAAAACGTTCATCTCCCCATTATTAGGGAGTCACAGAATCACAGAATGGGGCAGGTCAGAAGGGTACCACCTCCTTGTTCAAGTAGGGTCATCCCAGAGCAGATGGCACAGGACTGCAACCAGACATCTCTGGAATATCTCCAGTGAGGGAGACTCCACAGCCTCTCTGGACAATCTGTTCCAATGCTTAGTCACTGCACAGGAAAGTTCTTCCTCATGTTCAGGTGAAATCTCCTGTGCATCAGTCTGAAGGTTTTGTTCAGAAATACTGATACTTTTCTAGCTGACATCCTGAGAAACTAATCCAAGTTCTTTCTGTCTTGCACTCCAACACCACTAATGACAAACCAGCAAAGCTGCTGCTTCAGTTACCCCCCAAGCAGTCCTGCCTTCCATCCCATTACCCTGATTACCCTGGTGATAAATACACTTTATATAATACACTTTTTATAATAAGCTTTACCTTTCTCTTGAGACA
>VZTX01017240.1:0-47204 GCA_013400915.1 Pardalotus punctatus
AGGAAGGAAGGACGGAAGGAAGGTTTCTGATTTCAGAAATGAGGAAGCTGCCAGGAGAGAGTAATAGCCACAGTCAGATCATTGCTGGGAAGCCACATGATTAGTCTGTAAAATAAGGGTCACTCTGCATTACTTGTTTCCTAGGATCGCTAGTTTCTTGTTTTCTCAGCCTTAGGATACCTTTTTCCACAGTCTTGAGTTGTTTTGAGTGGCCTAGGACCTATGTGCTGATAGCAGGAGTAGATTCAGGCACACACCTAGGACTTGGTCATAGGATCTACTTGCTTCACTTTTGTTGTGGTAGTGCACTGAATCCTACCTATAACCGTACAAGTTTCCTTCTGAGATATATTGAGATACAGTGACTTGCTAGTCAAGATTTCAGTGCAGATACAAGCATGAAATTTGTCTGGAAAGGTCTGAATTATTCCTGTTTAGTTCTTAGTAAAACAAAGAAACTTAAAGTGGTGTTTCTTCTGGATTAATCCACCAAAAATATACAGGCACTTGAATAAGCAAATAACCTTCTGATGTATGAAGAGCCTTCTCAGTGACCTAAGCCAGAAACAATCAGCATCGATCTAGACCATGTAAGGCCACACAGAAATATCAACCTCCAAAGAGAGTTTTCTTTTTTTGCTGATTGAATTCTGTGGCAAAATTGTCAGTGGGTTTTGTGGAAGACAGTTTATTCCCAAACTACTTGCCTCTACTCTTTAACATCAGTAAGCCAGGAGATACTCAGGGTCCCATTTAAGATATGTATGAGCTTGTCTGAACTGCCAAATCAGCAACTTATGTAAGCTATGTAAGGGTTTATCTGAACTGCCAAATCAGTGCCTCGATAAGGATATACAAGTACTGTGGCTGAAATAACAAGAACTGACATACTTCCATATACTCCTTGGGGCAGAGAAACAGGCTGGTCAAACTGCTAAACATTTCAGCTCCCTTCCAGTAAGAATTCCTGGCAAACCATGGTATCAGATTTCTGCACAGATGTTCATCAGGTAAACACAGAGCTGAACTCCCAATCCTGTCTTTAGCAAACTGGCTGGGATAGTAGCCCTCCTGCAATATAAGACCATCACTCTTAATTACACAGATGCCTTGATATTCTTTCCTTTTCTAAATGCATTAGGACACTGCCAGGTCTCTGTTGAAGAAATTGGAATAAGAGATAATTGCAATACCCTCTAAGAAAAATAGTCTGAATTTTCTTCCTTCTTGCCTTGACCTGTCTTTCTAAAACAGGGTTAATGAAATGAAAAACAAGCTTTCTTGCAAATTTCTGTTGACTTTCAGACAATCAATTTTCTACCTTATGTTGATGTCCTATGAACATGAGAGAATTTAGAACCTTGAGTTCCTGAAGCTTAATGGCAGTTATGCAAAAGGGGTGAGACACAACTCACAACTCAAACCATACCTTGACAGCATGTAGCTCAAAATTTTGAACATACATACCTTATTCTTCTGCAGCCTGAGGTCCTAAACCTTTATGGTAAATTCCCCAAAAATTTCATTTATTATTTCTAAGAATGTCTCGGTGTGCTGGTCATATCCATGTAACAAATTCCAGGTAGTGTCTCTGTTGGGATACCCACAAAAATGTTCTACCAACCATCTTGACTGATAAAAATTTAAGGAAAAAACCACCCACCTCAAAACCAATTATTGTAAGTATGAATGCAAATAATTTGCAGGAGAAAGGGGTTCAGAGGGAAAAGTGTTAAATATGGATCTGGAGAGCTATAACATAACAAGAACTGAGTAGGGGAAATTACTGGGGAGCATGAAGGAGCAGTTCCAGGGCCACTTCCAGGCTGGCCTCCTGGTTATAACATTGGTTTGCTAGCTGTGAATGACTTATATGAGAATGATGTGTTATAAATATCTTAGATATTTAGGTATCTTGTCAGAAAAAAAAGAAGTGGGTTCGTTTGTTGTTTGTTTTTTGATTGGTTTTGTTTTTATGTCTTTTAAGTCTGAAAAGAAATGAATAGATTATCCAGATGTGAATGGACAAACAATTACCAGATGAAAATAGGAAAAAGTGATTTTATGGTTTCTTCTTTTAATGCATTTCTAGGCCAAATAGAAGAGTATCTTTTAATTCTTGTCCTGGCTCATGTGTCCCTACAAAGTACCGCAATATTTAAATGTTAATAAAGTTCTACTGGAGAGGAGAAGACAGGGGACAATCAGACTTTCTGGGTATTTTTTCTTTCATGAAGCAATCATTCAGAATACTCCTGTCAGACTTGCAGAAATACTCTGCAATTTATGTGACTGGTTGTGAATATTATTATGCGCAACAGTTAAGAGTAGAACAAAAGAGAAACAGGCTCTATGCAGGGAAGAAAGAAAATGGGAATGTTAAAAAGGTACAGTTATGCTGTAGAAAACAAATGGGGTTTTAGGCACTTCCCTGTGGAAGAAGAGTGCCCATCCAGTTCACAGAACAATGGTAATATATTATAGAGGTTCTCAGAATGCTGTAGGTCTTATGAAATGAAACCTAAGGATGAATGCCTATTATTAACACAATTATTGTCGGGGGCTGCTGAAATATTTTGTGCTTGTTTGTGCTGAACATCAGAAAAATCAGTGGCTGCAATCAGAATGGATTAAGAAAAGTCTCTAAAATTGGCCTATTCATTAGAAAAGCTAGGTCACTTAGCAGCCCAGGAAGAAATTTCAGAGCTGCAGCAACACAGAAAAAGGTCGTGACTAAAAAAGAAATGGACAATATTGTAAGAACAAATGAAGGGATGTATAATACTGTAGAAATTCAAAGGAATAACAGCAGACCTGACATAAACAGATAGTAGAAAATATGAAGTAAAGCTGAAACTGCTGAACTGCCTGATCATTTTTCAAAAATTAAAATAACTACTCTATCTGCAGGAACAAATGACGTGTTAGATTGGGAACCATTGGAGAATACTGACTTTTTGGATGATATGTGTGAACAAGGAAAGAGACAGGAGTGGGAATCTGGATGTCTGTCCCAGGGGAGGATAATGTTGGCAACAGCTTTTGCCACTCAGTAAAAAGATCTCCAGGGGTTGTGAAACACATTGCTGCAAATCTCTAGCCTTTAATGGAGGGCACATCTGGGGATTAGAGTGTTGTGCTGTGCAATGAAAGCACCCTCAGTGGGCTCTGAAAGTGCAGCTGGGCTTGATCTTTGGAGCTGTGATCAAAGAGGGAGAGCAACAACCATCCTTTGAGCCATGAAGTCTGGTGATGGCAGCATAAGACATGACTTTCCTCTCTCTCATCCAGACTGAGTCAGAGCTGGGTAAATTTCCTTCACTACCGGATAAGATCCTGGCTTGTCTCTCCCTCCAGAGCATGTCCTCATGCCCAGGTTTGATGAGAGAGAGGATTTACAGGACTGATAGAGTGCTTTTCTCCATCCTGTTGATACTATTTGGTCATGTTTTTCAATCAGGGGTTTGCTGAATTGGAAGAGTGAAGTATTTTTCTTTGTGTTGGGGTGTTCACCTGAATGCAGTCATAGCCACTTTTACCATCAAGGATTGGTTGGTGAGTTGTGGGAGCCTATAGTCCTTCAGCTTTCTCTTCCCCATGTTCCTTGTGGTGGAGCACGCATGCCAGGTGGAGTGGGGTCCCCCTGGCTGTGAGTTGGGTTGGGCTTGGTCAGGCATTCTCTTATCTTATTGGTATTTCCAGTAAATTGCTCTCATCTCAGCCTGTGATCTTTGCCTTTTGTGCCTCCAATTCTGCTCTCCAGCCTCCCCCCAAGCTACAGTCCTTTCTTGTTGCTCAACTGTGATCCCCTTGAAACCAGTGAAGGCCCAGTGAAGACCAGGATGGTATAAAAGTGATGAAGAAGAGGTCAGAAACCAGCATAAAGGCTTTAGATAAGTTAGTTTTCTTTCCTTATTGATGGTGACCATTACAGCACTCAGAGAATATGATTCTCTTTATCACAGAAAATGTGTATGGTATGTACTACCTAGAATCTTCACAAAAGGAGTTGGTTGAAAACAGTATTAGCAAGGATGATAGCACAGCTATTGCTCTGCTTTTTCTGCTGCTTGCTCCCTCTGTGTCTACCTTTAAAAATGCCAGAAGGTTTAGAAATCAGCAGTCAGAGGGATGGTCTTGTCAATTAGCGGGTTTTAACATCTTCCTCACTGACTTTCTACCTGGCAGCAGCTTCAAATAAGGCTGCTGTTGTCAAATGCTGGAAAAAGCCAGACTTGGACAACATTCACTAAGTCTTCATAGCTCTTCTTTTTACATGTTTCTGTATTATTTTCAGGTTTACTTGTTTAAATTTTATTTTTGACCCAACTAAAAATCCCAGTAAATCCCAGGCTAATATACCAGCTGAAATTTTCCCACTGCCCATGGTCTCTAGATTGAGGTGATAGTGCTATCTTTACAATCTCATTTTCATTTCCTTCTGGACCTTCTGAAATGACTTCCACTTATTATTTCACCATTTTAAAATCTTTCCTTCATGATCTTTTGGGAGCTTTTATACATATCTAGAGATGTGCAGTTTGAATCCAGCTGTGTAAGCACCAGCAGCAGCAGGACTGGGAATAGTGATAAGGAAAGAAGTTTGCTAGATAGATGGCAATAGTGGATGTCTAGAAATGGAGCTTAAAAATGTGAGTTTCAGAATTATTATAAGGCTGTTGAAAAGAGAAACTGTAATGACATGCATACCGAAGCCACATGGAAGCAGATGTTATTCTTTGAGAGTTCCTGTAAAACTTTGTCCTTTTACAAATTTTGCTCAGACTAGGTCAGAAAGCTCACTCCTGCTTGTGAAGCCTCACCAACACATAAACCACTACTGCTTCTGTCAAGGGAAGAGAATTATAAAACTCTGATTACATGCAATACTGAGCACAAGATACAGTTTTAAAAAACTGGATCATCACAACTCCTCCTCTACTTGGGGATGGCTCCTTCCTGTGTTTCTGCACTATGTATTGTGTTGTGGGGGCAGCCAGAGAGGGAGTTTTGGCAAGGGAATGTAGGGACAGGACAAGGGGCAATGGCTTTAAACTGAAAGAGAGAAGGTTTAGATGAGGTATAAGGAAGAAATTCTTTACTATGAGGGTGGTGAAGCGCTGGAACAGGTTGTGCAGAGAAGCTGTGGATGCCCCATCCCTGGGACTGTTTAAGGCCAAGCTGGATGGGTTTTTAAGCAACCTGGTCTAAGTGGAAATTTCTCTGCCCATGGCAGTGGTGTTGGAACTCGCTAATGTTTAAGGTTCCTTCCAACCCAGACTGCTCCATGATTCTATGATCCTATGATTAGTTTAGATCCTCAAAACTTCTCAGTTTGGTACCAAGTGAGGATTGGTGGTATGTGATTACATTACTAACCCCTTTTTTATATATCTCACACTGCAAAATTTGTACGGGATTACATAATTTCAATGCGTCCTTCAGGTTTGACAATGAGGAGTCCATATGTTATGTTTTTCTTGAGCTTTGCAGGAATGAAAAAAATAAGAGAAACAAAGACAAACAAATAATTTCTTTTTGGTGGTTTTACTAATTGCCTTTTTTTTTTTTTTCATTTCAGGAGTGGAATTGCTTCATCAAGGAATTATTGACGTGTAGTCATCCTATTTTTTTTCTCTTTATTTATGAAGGCAGAATGGCAGTGTGATTGGAGAAAGGAATGAGACTGTAACTAACCTGGGTTAATAACAGGCGAGTCCTCTTCAATCTCTTTGTCTCCAATCTGCTCTCTCTTTTGTGTCCGGTCCTTTACCTATTCCACTTCTCTCCCCAGTTTGATTGACTGCAAAGAAAGCCTTAAGTGTTGGCTTGGTTTTCAGAGTAGCAACTTTAAATGTATGCTTAAGGCTGTATTACAAACTGTGCAAGTAACTTAGGTGGCCGTGTCGTATTTCTTAGGCACCCTTCTACTCTGCTAATGGGAACTGAGTCTTGATTTATGAGTACACCTCTAACCCACTACTTTCTTCAGCTGTGAGGGTGTATTTCTTGGTTTAGTTTAGAATTTTATTGGGTAATATATAAGGTTAACCTGCCCTGACACCGAATTTTAGAATGTGTAAGTAGAATTGAAAATTAAATACAGTACATTTACTTTTGTCCTGTCTGAGAATCCCTATTTTGTTTTACAAAGTGACATCAGTAACAAATGATGTACAAACAATAACACATTAATTTAAAAATGCAAATTCAGGCAGATATGCCCAGCATAAGGCAAATGAATGTGAATGGCTCTGTCATTTGTGGTACAAGCTGTATTAATAATTTGATTCTGGCATCAGTGAGCAGTGTGGTGAACACATCTCCTTCAGGTTTGCTGCAGAGGCAAAATCTGGGGTGTTTTTTTGACATAAAATAGAAGGTTTCACAAAAGCTTTCAAATGAAAAATTCAGAGAGTTAAAGGGGCTATTTTGTTTTGACCGAAGTAAGAGATACTCAAATCAATGTATTCTAGGTATCAACCACATTAAACAATGACTAGGCTAAATCTGCTGAAGGTCTGTGTTTGTAAAGCTTCTTTTATTTTGTGACTGTAAGAAGCTGTGTGTCCATTGAAGCTTGTAGACAGATGAAATTAGAGAACTTCGTACTATGGTTTGTCTGTCACAGAGCATATAAGCAGACCTAGCAAGGCCTAGATAAATGTCAAGTCAAATTCATATTGAATTTTGTGTTTTCCTCAAGCAATTGGAATCACACTTCCTAGTTTAAAAAGCTTCCAAAAGACTTGCACAAAAGTACTTTGACGCAAGATAGCTCTATTTGTGATTCTAACTAATATCACTTAAAGAGGAAAATTTTGACACTTCTACATAAAATAGATCTACTTTGTTGAGGTCTGGTGACTATGGTTAAATTCTGGAAGCAGAAGATCAAATTTTGAGGAGATTTTTAAACTATTTGTAGGACTCAAAATAGTACTGTGCTTTGCAAAATTATGACTATATTTTGCCAGGAATGCATGAAGCAGGTGACAGTAACAATTCATTCTGCATTAGATGTACATAAAATTCACAGGCATGTCTCATTTGTGTTATGAGATTTTCTGGTATTGCACGCTGTCAGACAGTGGTCTTGACAGAAGTAGGAAAAAGGAGTTAAACTTGTTTTTCTTTTCCAAATTCCGCCAGTAACGGCCACCACCTCTCTTGGCTTGCAGGTTCACTCAGCCATGTATAACTGTTCTCTGCCTTCCTCACAGTAAGAATTTGTGGCCTTGTTTGCATTAAAGATCTAGTCCTTAATATTTCCTTGAGGAGGTAATAAATGAGTGAAAACTGTTGTAAATAAAGCTGGTCAATATTTTGTGCTCTCCTTGAAAGATTCTTCCAGGTTCACTTGTAAATGCTGCAGCTTCAGCAGTCTCTGCTGCAGCTCCTGGGCGAATGTATGCCCCTTAATTAATATTTGCATGCTGTAGCTCAGGTTAGCAGTGAGGACTGAGCAGTAGCAAAAGAAACTTGTGTCTTATCAGACTTAATGTCTAGTACAGACTAGTGTCATGACAGTTACTTCATACAAAACATTATTCTGCTTTATGTTATGTGAAATTGCCATTAATTTACACGTGTTAATTGTAAATCTAAGAATAATAACACAACCCAGATATCTTATAGTATATGCCTTCAGACCACAGACAAATTAGTAAATTAATTGGTTTTGCTATGGGCCTCCCACCATTTTGTTTGTTCTGAACTTGGATAATGTATTAGCTCTAGTCAGTAGGTTGCCATTAGAAGGGATGTGGTGCACTGCATAGCTAATTATTCAGAATATCTCTGGGGATGTCCCCATGCAAGGGCTGCAGCACCAAAGGGTGGGTGAAAGCTGGAGACAAGAAGCTGGAAATGATCCAGATACACAGTCTGTCTTAGTTTCTCCCTTCATGAGGTAAGATTGGAGATATCTCTTCCCTCTCCAGCGGGAAATTTAACTTCGCTTACATAATTAAATAAAGCTAAGCTTACCAGATCTGAGCTTGTAAGCAGCGCTAGATTCATTTGGATGTATATGGCACCCAGGCAGATGGTCTGAGGGGAATGCAGATCTCAGGGTATTGCTTCAAGAATGGTACTCCGGTATCCCCCAATTGATCAGCCTGTCAATTGTGCAGGAGGCTGGTAGGAGACAGTGAACGCAAAGTACTGCTTGAGGACAAGGTACAAGACTTAGAAACAATGAACAAGCACAGAGAGTAAATGATTCCATTCCAGCACTGTGATTTCTGCTTTCATCTTTGAAACGTCCCTGCTGATCTCAGTGGTATTCCTATTTTTTCATCACATATTCTCCTTCTGCTTTCTTAATTGCTTCCTATTAAAGATTCTATCCTGAAAGGTAAAAATACTCCTAAATTTATAAGTAGTTGATCTTGGCCTTTAAAATTCTTTCACTAGTCAAAGTGACCTGAATTTATAACTTTCTCAAACCCTAATGCTCCTTTTTTTCTTTCATGTAGGATTTAATTTCAAGAGGTGGTCTCTATGACAGAAGAATATTATCTGTTCCTCCTTGTGGACGATCTTGGTGGGAGGTGTGTGGGTGGTTCAATTCTCCCAAGAGGAACTGGAGGGCATCCAGGGGAGCTGTGGGAAGGGTAAATGCAGTGATGGTGATTCAGAAAGATTTGACGTCAGATTCCTGCATTAAAATTTGTCTCTTGCTTGCAGGGTTCCAGTGCTTTCCTGCAGCAGTTATGACTACTGATAATGACTGCAAAGTTCCTTCTCATGATGCAGTTAGAAGAGTGAAGTATATACTTGACAGAAAATAGCACTTCTTGTATCTGCCTTTAAAAGCCAGGCTGCTGAAGGCAATGGAGCAGTCCAAGTAGGAGGGATTTGAGATTCTCAAAAAACTATGTAGGTAACTTATAAAAGAACATGAGAACAAGGATCCCTGTCTCTATGTTGGTGTAGTGTATTAAACTAACAGAAGATATGTAGATATAGGTAGTTGTGGAATGATTTTTCTAGAAGGCCACTAGAGGTTGTGATATCTGAAAGACACAAATTAGATCAGGAAAATACTACCATGGTATATTTTAAAGAAATCTAGCTCATAAAGTATGAAAATTAACACACAATCTTGCAAGTAAAGACAAAGAGTAATCTCAAACAGGGCTTCTTCTGAGAGTTCTCTGTTCTTATGACAGTAGATGGCCACAAATATTCAATTAACTAAATGTTTCTTTTACCATTGGGGCAGCCATTTCCCAGATAAATGTCAGTGGGGTAAATATCAAGCTACCTGTGGATGAAGAGGATGTGACTCAGCTTAAATCCTGACCACAGTCATGAGTGTTTTGGTATGAAGTTGACATGCAAAGAAAGTAAGCTCCTTGAAAAATGCTTTGGTTACTTTTATTTTAACTGTGTAGCAATATCTGTTCAATAGTGTCACCAAAACCCCAAGTGCTTGTGTCATTGGTGATGCTCTTTGCAGCCATTATCCTGGCTATCCAAAGCAAACCAGTTACTGGTGAGGCTAGCAGAGCCTTTGTTACTCCCATATTTAGGTTTCCTGGGAGGAGGAATTAGAACATTGGTGCAGACACATACATGATGATCAGGACTGTGATGTTACCTGAGAAGTCAAGTGAACTTAAACCCATTGAACACAGTGCCTTGGAATTTGAAAAGAAATATCTGGCATGAAAATATGCAGTCTAAAAGACATACAAATAAAGTTTGGAAATGGAATAATATTAATGATGGTAAGAGATCAGCCTTCTTTTCCTTGCCTGCCTTAATGTACAGGGTGTCATCAGCAGAATGACTTAGTTTTTATCATTACTATTTATGGAAATCTCAGAGCAGTTCGCACGGCAGCAGGGGGTTTTTCTTGTAGTTTGTCCTTCCTGAAGTTTATGCTTGCACTCAAGTTTTGGAGACAATCTTCCCTTAATAGGTTCACACATCGTCAGGATCCATTCTCTTGTTTGGGTTACTGAGCTCCGTCCCACTCTTCTTATCCTGCAAGTCATTACAAGAAGTAAGATATTTAACTCTTATTTATAAGAATTATTTAAATCTTATTTATATTCTTTGTTATTAGCAGGTCCCCTTATGCCAGTACTTCCCTGCCATTATTTACATAAAGAGATGTAGGTAAATAGATTATTTACCTAAAGAGGTTCATGTTAAGAAATTGTCTTTAATTTAAATCCAGTAATTCTCTGTTCAAAATTATTTGGTTTATTATGTGGCAGGTCCTGATGCATTTACTGCATATTTAAGAAGTCAGAAAAACAAACCTTTATTTATTTTTCTCTTTATTTACTACTATGATAATGTTCTTGGTGTAGACTATGTGGTAACATTTCCTATCTCCTTTAATGCAGCTTTTCCTTTTTCTGTCATCCAAAAATAATTAAAAGAAATTACAGAAAAGGTGACCACAAATGTAGGAAGACTTCCAAGGCTGGACACCCTGGACTACCTTTTGTTACTTCATTATTATTTTTACTGGTATTACGCATATTATACTGCTTTTAGTATGTGCTTTCTGTTCTACAAATAACAGAAGGGAAAATAGATATGAAAAATCCTCCAAAAGAAGATTTCTAGACAAATATCATACAATCTAAGCTATTTCCCTAAATGACATTTATTATATATGTTTTTTTTAAAGGTTAAATTTCAAATTAAAGGTTCCTTTAATTTTCAACTACCTATTTTACAAAGCAAACCTTACTTAATATGTCAATTTTTACAGCTATTCAAATTCAAGTAAAAACCAATCTAAGCAGTCTGCATTGATATGATTTATTCTTTCATTTAAGAAAGAGTGAAAACTAAATTCAAAAGCTTGCACCTATCTCCACCTGTTAATCTATTAATAAAAATATTATCTAATGCATGAATATTAATTTCATACATTCTTTATGATAAACTAATGGCTTTATATTGTTCAGGCTTTTAGCCCCTTTCATACTTTTTCCAGCTTTGTCAGTACGGACTATTTAGTAGTTTAGTATCTAAAATGGCAGTATGTATAAATGGAGATTAAGCAGTTTAAATTTACCTGAAGTGTGGTGATTTAAGTAAACATGTGCAGACTAGGCCTTATTTTGAGTTCATAGGATTTTGTACCATTCCTGCTCCAGAATAGTTGCTTTATCATCAAGATCAAAAACAGTACTATTTAATTACCTAACAGGGGTTTGGGAAGCTTTCTTTCCACCTTTATTCAGATTTTGTTTTGGAGTTATTCAGTCAACTACATTGATAAATGAAAGTTTTTTTAAGGTTTTCTCTTTCTTACACAGAAGACCACTGGGAAGAGACCTTCTTTTGAACCTGACAGGATTACTGGGTATGAAAAGTATTAAAACACATTAATGTGGGTAACAGTGAGTTGTTTTATGCACATATTCTCTAGATAGAGTTTGTACATATCTATTTAAGGTACATGTTTCTGTCTACAGGGAGATCAGAAAGGGTTCAAAATTTTCAGATGCATTTACCTTGAAAATAAGAGCAATTCAGCCTAGTACTGGAACCAATTTTTCCATTCTTAAAGAGTGTAGGATGTTTTGCAGAAGTTGAGGCAGGATGAGATCTGGGTCAGAGGAGGGAAATATATATAGAAATCTGCTTTCCCCCCCCTTAAAATTATGGGGATTTTTATGTCCTTTTTATCCACTGCCAGCATACTTTCCACTCTGTTTTTTGGAAAATCTGACTTCATTTTGGTCCAGAAAAAAACAAAATTAAGCAAGATACCTTGAAATTCTTTACGGAGGCTGTTACAAAAAACTGTTCCAGTCCCTTAAACATGTTATTCTGAATTATATCATAATACATAAAGTACTTAAAGAAATACCCTTGAAATCAAAGATAATTCTAAAATGAAAGACTGTCAGTAAAGTAAGTACAAATTAACCTTTTTTTATGTCTCTGGAGTTTCCTTGAAATATTTAAAAAATTCTTGCAAAAAAAAGATTTTTTCCCATGAAATCTGGAAATTCTAGGCTATGATTTCAAGTCCTATTTAAAGTAATGAAAATATTTACTTTCTAGGCTTGAAAGGTCTTAACATTTGTTATGTTTCTTAAGTGATTGCTTTCAAATTTCATTTTTCATAAAAAACTCCTTCTATGGGGCAAAGAACCTTAGCATGGACCCTATCTGCCAACTCTGAAATCCCTGGTAGTACCCCAGTTTACTTTGACTTTTCACCTGTGTCTTTTTCTGCAATCTGCCCTCTCAGAATCACCTGCAAGTACGAGGACATGACTGAAAAAAAAACAGTAAGTCCGTTTTAATGCGCTGGTTTTGGCTGCTGGGTTATCTCTGAGTTGTCAGATGCTTGTTTGTATTTCTCCCTGAGTGCAGGCTTTTTCATTTATCAAAGCTCATTTTACTGCCTTCTGTTCCTGCTGCTTTCATCTCTATGGCACCTGAATGTTTTGTTCAATTGAGTTCTACTTTTTACTGCTACTTGCAAATTTGTCCAGAGGAGCAGTGTGAAACAGAGGCAGAGATTATGATGTCTGAAATCCACTTGCTTGCAAGGACAATGTATTTCTATAAAAGTTTTAATACTAGCCACTAACAAACACTTCATCATTACTTCTTGAAAGAATAATGTTAAAGCATGGTGAACTCAAACCCAAAGTGACCATTCTTCTGGAAGCTGACCGGTGCAATACTGAAGATATCTTTCAGAATATTTTCAGATATTTAAACAGAAGACACTCCTGCCTTATAAATTGTATAAGCATTTGTTACAAATAAAGTAGTTAATTATCTGGACTGAACCTATACAAACTTAGAATGTGTGTGTATTTAATAGGCTTTAACTTCATTTCAGTGTTTATAAATCTAATGGATTGCTGTGATTTTCATCAGTGTTTGTTACCATGCCAGTCAGGGTGATGGCTCTGTCATCATTCAATGTGATATTTCAGTATTTTTAAGGCTTATCAAAAGCATTTGTCAAAGTGGCACTTGTTGTTAAAGACAAGCTGAGCAATGCTACATTTTTATGTTAAAATGAATGGGGCTGCCACTTGGTAAACCCATGCCAAAAGTCAGAGCAGAGAATGCCTTGAATATTTGAAGAGAAGGCTTGTTCCTCCTATTAGGAATGCAATGAACCCAGAGAAATTCAGTTCCACTGTTCCCTGCAGTATGTCCTGTCTTCCTTCTGGCATTTTGCATAGGAGGATGTTATTTTGCAGAACCTCTCTACACAGGGAAAGGGAAGATGTTGGGAGCCAGTCTGTCCGGGAGCTAATCTGGGAATGTCCATGGTCTCAGCTCTTGCCCCTTCCCTCCTCTGCAAAATGCCTTTGCAGAAGCTTCAGTCAGCTCCAGTCTCTTTGAATCCCATGTTTTCCAGAAACTGGAGGTCTTGGTAGGTGTCTGCAGACAGGTCTGTAAATATCACTTTGTTTCTAAAGTGAACCTATTGATGGTGAAATACGTTAGTGTGGCATGTGGAGAAAATGAAGCTGCTCTGGTCACCTCCACCATTGGTGTAGCCCTCAGGGTGTAGGTCAAGCCTTTGTCTTGCTCCTGAGGTTATGTCTCCCTCCATGGCATTGGGGACTGCTGTTAAATTGAGTTCTTGACCATTTGTGTTTGTGTGTGGGGAGGCTCAGAGGCTTCCAGTGAAATAAAATTGCAGTGTTCACCTTCCTTTGAATGCCCTGGCCCACACTGAGGATTTCAGACCAGGGTGGACACCTCTGAAAGATTCTCTACCTAAAATTTCACACTACTCTGAAAATTCTTCACAACTGGGATTCATAGGGAACATTTTGCCTAACTACCTATTTTGTCTAACTATCTACGGTGCCTGATCAATTGTCCGAAATGGCTACTCAATTCCTTAAAGTAGTGGATTACTACTTCTAGTGCTTCTTATGCCTGTATCACTCCGATAATTTTCCAGTGCTCCACCTGTGAGAGGATATTGAGGGAGGAGGAATGTGTACAAGCAGTTGCAGGGTTACTGTCCTATCATGAAACATGAATGCCCCTCATTGCCTGAGTGACTTAGGTACTGCATCACATGGCATTCGATGTGTGGGTGGTGGTGGGAAGGAGAGCTTGGGTCATACCTGATTGCTTTATTTTGGATGAAAGCTCAGGATAGCCCTGAGTAGTCTGGCACTATATTCTCTGCAAAGGGAAGATCACAGTTGCCATTAGGATTATGGAGCAATTTTCTATTTGGTCCTGAGTGATTGTTCCTGAAGTGTCAATCAGAAAAATAGAAATTATTTTGTTTTGTTGTAGAGAGCACCGAAACAAATTTTGGAAGTGGATTAAAGAAAAGTCCAGTGAAGGCTTTTTCTCTTTTGAGGATTTCTGGTAGCATTTATCCTGGTTCAGCAACTGTGCTCTTCATTACTGTTTCATTGGTAGTAACATTACAATGAGTTTGTCTAAACCTCCTCACATTGTTTTTCCTCCAAATCATTCTCTCCCTTGTTACCCCTCAGCTTTACACTGAGTCTCTGATTTTTATCTGACTGTTGAAAATCTCTTATGTGTCTTGGTTTATACTGGCATGCATATTCATGCTGGAGCAACTATTGACTGAGGACCGTTTTCCCTGTGGAGGAAAATTGCCCCAGACTGTGCTGTAGGCATGAAAGCAGTCTCTCCCGGACATTTTGTGTACAATGTATCCCAAAGCCCAGTTCTGCTGGAAAGTGCCGAAGAAGGTGCTCGGATTACAATAACCACGCCCATCAAGATGCTGGGGAAAAAAGTAAGACGCTTCTGGAATACTGGAATATTTTTGGTAGGCCTGGCTGGATTTCAGCATTTTGGGAACCTCTGAGAAGGTAGCTGGTTCCCAGCAGTTGGGCTTGAAAATTAAGTTTTGGTGAGTCCGTAAATTCTGAAATAAAATAAAATGACTCCTACTAAGGCAATGTCAAGTTGTTCTACTTGTCATTGATCTGGAAGCTAGCAGAGACATCATTCCTGGTACTGGAATGCATTCATATTTTCTCCCTTAAATGTGTTGTTACATTCTGTGTTCAAATATTTTAGTTTATTTGCTTTTTTTTTTTTTTTTTTTTTTTTTTTTTGCTTTTGTATTTAGATACTGGTATGATTTTAAACCTGATGTCAGAGGCAGCATTTCCATTTAAAAGCAGAATACCTCTTGAAGGCAATTGTTTGGTGGAGGGATTGGAGATAGAAATAGAGCACAGAAATAAATTGCATATATCTTTGATTTCGATTTTTTTCCCTCTAAAACCTGCATGTCATCTGAATGGAGAGGCATAAAAATCCCATGAAAATTGGTTCCACTTCTTTGAAATATGCTGTAAGACTAATTCTGACAAAGCTGACATTTTATATGCTCATATCATGACTTACAAAAGGTAATAAAAATAAATTCTCTTGTATAGTCACTATAAAACCTTGTATGAGATGAACATTACATTTGATACAGATATACTTACTACTATGCCAGTAAAAAGAGACAAGGACTCTATCAAATACTCGTTTTATTTTCACTTGGCTAAATTTTCAGCTGCCTTGTAGGCTGAAAATACTCTTTTCTAATGTGTTTCTTGGTGGAAAAGGTGACCTTTTAATAATTATTCAGATTAATCCAAAATGAATATTTTCATTGAATTTTTCCCCACAGTCAATGAGCTGAAGAATAAATCAGTTATTCACCAGAAGAACCTACACCCTGCCAAACTTTGCCAATGAGTTAATGAAGCACAAGCTGCACAAATTTCATAATTTAGTGTGAGCTCCCATTACATGTCTAAAGAGGTCTGCAAGCTGCTCACACCAAGATAATCCAATGCTGTAATCTTAAAAGAAATTGCTGTATGTATCTTTGGACAGAACAAGTATTTCAGAAGTAGTACTATGCTCATAATGTAATTGCTGCTGCAATGTTTTTTTTCCCTCCTAAGTTTCTGCCCAAGTGAACATATAATCAAGAATTTTTTGCATGTGATCATGCTGGATCTCTCCCCTACATCCTAGTTTTGAGTAGTTATAGGAACCAATAACACTCAGAACAAGTACCTCACTGCTGCAGTGCTCTCAAGAAGAAACTGACACTGAGCCTAGATTTACCTGGTGAGATAAACATTGGGATCCAAGTTTCCATATTGTAATAATCTCTGATGAATTAAGACTGAAATTTTTGGAGCTCAAAGCATTAGTAGACCTCCATTCTCTGGTAATCCAAAGGCAATGTTTGTAAAAGTACCTCTGTAATTTAGGATGTTGTGATTGACTGATTTTAAGGTCTATCAGAAAATTAATTTGAAAGACCTGTCTGAGGTTCTGTAAATAGATTTTATAGCATCATTATGAAACAAAGATAGATCCTATTTTTTTTTCACAGCTTGCTGCTTGGTGTCTCTGCAGCTAGATTCATTCACTTGTTGGACAAAAGGCTGCAAGTAGAATGCTATATGTTGCCAAGAGCTGCCTGAGTTTTCACAGGGAATACTGTGGAGAAAGCTGGCCCAGCAAGGCTCCAGCCAGTGTTGCTTGAAAGCCTTCTCTTGAGGAAAAAGCATTCTACAAGGATTCTGTTTTCTGAGGAGACCCAACAGAGAACAAACTTTAATCATGAGAAGTTCTGAAAAGTGTAAGCTTCTTGTCAGGTCTTTAATAACTTCCAGCTAATGTATGCAGGCACTCCTGACTTCCTCCCTACAGAGAAATCTGCTGGCTATTTTTATGAGTTAGTGATTAAAGGGCCTCTATTTCATATTAAAAGTATTTTTATAACTTCAGAAAATGCCCATATGTGCAAGAAAACTTGCAAATATTTTCAAACACAGAATAATGCATTCACATGGGTAATATTGTAGCTAGTGGTGGTTGAAAACAATGAAAAACAAGACACAAAATACTTTAAATGCCAATGTGACTTGAATTTCATGGTGTTCTGCCCTTCCTTAATTTTTTTTAGGTTTTAAAAAGTATCTTTTCTTCAAACTTGCTTTTATTACCAGTTGCAATAAAGACTATCAAAAGAACAGAGGTTCCCTTTTCATTTTAAGTTGTTTTTTGCTTTTGCCATTCTGAATCTTTTAAAATCTCCAATTCTAAAGTGACAGAAACACAGAAGGTGATTTTTTCCTTCTCCTTTTTTCTTAGTTTGATAGATTGTATTCATCCCAGCCACAAAATATTTCATAGGAATTCCAGACTGGCAAACAAAAATAGGAAGGGAAAAATAAAATTTAACAAGAAAAAAAGAAAAAGCTTTTAGTCTGCATTTTTTTATGTTCAATTCATAAAAGGAAACAAAGAGGGAAATACATGAAACACCATACTCTTGACATTTGATTTTTAATATTTTCAACACCAATGAAATGTGGAATATTCAAAGCAAAACCAAATAAAAACTTAAAAACATTTGATGTGTTTCTTCAATCATGAAAAAGGCCACTTTTGGTGTGGCAAATGGAACCAGGGTAAACAACTCACTGACTTGAATTCAAACAGCTCCATAATGGTAAATCAGTTCTTGAGTGGAGTATGATTTCTCCACGAATAGGAGCTGGTAGTCATAACTCTGTTTGCTTCAAGCTGTCCATGGGAGGTATCACTCATGCAAGGCAACATCATCAGACTTTGGTTACTATGGAAACTTGTAGCGCACAGCTGCAACTGTGGGTCCAGCCAGGTTTGTTTATCTTTTTGCATTTGGGCCGTCTGAATGAGCTTTTAATATGACGTGTTTTGTAAAACAATATTCTTCATTCTCAAAGAGGCAGTACACTTACCAGATTTCAGTGTTTCACAAATAGCTTTCCAATTGGTACCCAGTCCTTCTGCTGTGTGGTATTTTCAAGACCTATTATAGCTTGAATAATCTGATTGAGAAGAGTGAAAGTTTGGTTTTGGTTTTTTCTCCTCTTCCCCCAAATATTATTATTTAGTGATTACCACTTTACAGGCAGACAGGTCTTTTCTTGGAAAGGGGAAAAAATGTGTGTGAATTCTCTTTGGCTTGGGAAAGATGTACTGCCAGCACCTGCACACAGGGTTGGGACCAGTGAAAGGAGGAGTGGTACCAATAATACCCACTTACACTTTTCCTGGATTTGCCAGCCAAACTGAGTCACACACCACCTTCCACCCAGTGGAGGTGTCAAGCAGCTGTGTTGTGGTGGGGATGCTTAGTGTAAAAGTGGAGCAAAGAAGCTGATTAAAACCCTTGTGTTTTAGTAAGCTTTAAATGTTATATCTTCTGCTCTAAGTGTGCTTTAATCTAACAAGGCCTTTAAAAATGTTCTAAACTGTCAAAACAAACCTCTTTCTGACTGCTTTAATTTCACCTGCAAGGCCCAGCTACGGCTTCATCTGTCCATGGGTTAAAGGGGAAATAGCAGCTGCTTTATGGAGGCAACTTTAGGGTTTGTCTGTGCCACTGGGACACTAAGAGCAGTTCCTGAGGGTATGGCTTTGAGATCTTGTCTCTTTTTATAGAAAGCCTGTATGAAACTTAGGAAATTGTCTAGTTTGGTCTAGTGGAAGGTTCCTTGCTCTTGGCAAGGTAGGTAGAACTAGATAATTTATAATGTCCCTTCCAACCCAAACCATTACGTGACTCTATGATTCTGTAATTCTAAGATGGACTTGTCACTGTACCCTGATGCCACAGTCACCTCTAGGCTTTGTTTTGTTCAAAGAAGTCTGAGCAGACTATCTGGCCATCTCAATTTGAGTCATTGCCCATTACAGCTCAGTTGTGCTCCCTGATCAATCTGTATGATAGCCTGTCTGTTTGACAGCCTGTGTCATCCAAAATCAGTTTAGTCATCTGCCTACGTTGCACAAACACAACATTGAGTTGATGGCTCTCTGGCCCCACTCCTGGAGTCAGGCAGAATGAACCTTTTTGACCTTCTGGGCACATCAGAGCTGTTCAACATCGGTCATAGCTTTCTAGGGCCATGAATGAAAAAAAAAAATACTGTTGACATTTTATTAATTTGAAGGATTATACTTTCAGCAACATTCCAGAAAATAGTTTATCTGCAGTGTATTATCTGTTACACTCACATTTGAATTTCAATACTCGTCAGTTCATAAGCAGAAACAACTTCAGAGAAAACAGGGACAGCATTTATCATGTTGTGCTGTTTACCACTGGAAAGAAAAGAGAGAAGCATTCTTATTCTGTCATACCTATATTCTCTTTGTCACATTACAGTCTCCTGATGGATAACTCTGCTCATTGCTTTTCTCAAGCTTTTGTCCACACACAGAGGTAAAATTTCTTAGTACAAAGGCAGTGCTATTGAGGGTGCCAGTCAGATCTTTTGGGTACTTCAGGGACCAATTCTGTTTTTTTTTTTTGTCCTTCATCTTACATTTTGAGCCGAAGCTTTATTCTCCTGAGTGTGTATGCATTGCATAGTGCAAAGTGGGTGAGGGGTTTTAGATAACTCAGCCAATGCCAATCCCCTCTGCTGCAATTTCCTCTTCCATGGTGCTGAGAGTGCTCTATTTCCCCTGAGGGCATGGAGAGCTCTCACACGGGGACTGGCTCTTAGTGTTTCCTGTTGGTGCTTCTGATTCCTGTGTTGAACTGGTGGTCAGACATGATCTCAGGCCTGTTTGCTCTGCCATGAACAGGATGCAGAACAAGCTAAAAGTAAATAATATTTTAACTCATTTCTTAATATCTCATTTAGCTTTATGTGCATAGGAAAGGGCAGAAAGGAAAAGTGGCAGGCTCATGTGCTCTTTTTCACGAAACTTACAAGCTAAAAGTAAGTAGTTGGTACTCCTCACAGTATTTTCTGATGTGTTTCTGATATGTTTCCTTGCACTTTTCTGATAATGTTTTCTGCATTGTGGAAAAAAATCAGTGTAGTTCCCTGTGTTATGGATGTGAGGGAGAATTGTGTTGCCCCTCTTTTCCCGCTCTCTGATGTGGAAGAGAGAAATCAGAGAAAAAACTTTCAAGAGGATAAGTGAATGGCAGCAAAACCAACACAGCAGGAGGGCTGGGGGGTAGCAGCAGGTTGAGCAGCAGAGAGGAGCAAGACATACATTCTAGAGCAGCTTTGAAAGAAGCATTTTGTTAAGATTTAACAAGTTAATCACTGCATGCTAATTACTGTTAATGAAAAGATTAAAAATAATAAAAGCAATTTATCTAATTCCAAAATAATTAGCCTTAATAACTTGTTTGTACAGCACATAGAAAGATAATTTGATGGGAATCTGCCCAACATCTGTGTATGCATAGTGTATATATCAGAAATAGGTTCTTGTAAAATGTCTGACAGGTGTGGGATCATCACCTTTGCTGAAAATTTAACAGGGTTTCAGGGATCTGAGCACCAAATTATTCTGATTTTCTGCCAGGTTTTCAGGTGCTTATGTTTCTGAAAATGAGGATCATCTCTCTGTATTCTCCCTTATGTATGCATATTCCATTAGTCCTGCTCTATGTCTCGAGAAACTGAAGAGATATTAAGGGATTTCATCAAGATGATCGGGGGATCACTGCTGGACTTCGGATCTGCGTCTCTGGCACCTGTGGCAAGATTTATGAGGGTTTTCCATGCTGCATGGCTCATGTGTACCACAAGTTTGAGTAATAATTCTCTTCTGAAAATGCTGATAAGTGGCATTAATTCCCTTTGTTATTGTTGCAAAGTGATTTAGCTGGCTTGTAATTCAGTTTCTTTACAGACAAAGAAAAGTTAATACAGTACTTACTTACTGTTGCTCATATTCAGTCATTACAACAGTCAGTCAAATCACTGGTAATGCAAGCTGGGGGGGTACAAGTGTGAAATGGCAGGGATTTCTCGTCCAGGTGTCTTGAGTAATGGAAACTATCTACAGAGAAATCTTGCTGAGTAAAAAAGGGCAGAATATTATTAACATCATTATGGCCCTTATAAAATTGAATGAATGATAAAGGTGTTGAGGAGGATAATGAGTCTAGGTGAGTATCACCTGTGGAGATTCCTGATTGAATAGCTTTGCTTAAACCATTCATTTGATGGCTCTGACTTACACATTTGTTGCCATCCTGGCTACTGCTGGAGAATTGGACAGTCTAAGTAATCTGAGCTAGCACTGCTGGCTACGACTGACTCTTTGTCTGCATTTAGGCCTTCCACACATGAAAGTGGTGCATCCTTTTTCCAGCTGTCCTTCAAGTGCAAATGTCTCCAATGACAGCAGTGTAAGGAACCTTCCACAGCAAGCTGGGCACATCCTCTCCTGTTTTCTGCAGACTGTGGTGAGCAAACTGCAGCAGCAGCATGTGGTTAAGCTGATGCAGGACATAGTCTTTGTCCTAAAGGAATCTCATCAGAGTTGCTGTCTTGAAAATTGTTTTTAGGTGGAGCTGTCATCTGCTGCACCTGGGTAAGTGGGGTGGGAGCCTCTTAAATGGTGGTGACGAGGGTTAAGGCTAACTGGAGTAAGAAGAATGAGGAGGGTCAGGGCTGTGCTGGTTCTGCCATCTTTGTGGTGCTATGATGATGCCTACCTCAGGTCCTTTGCTCAATCTCTGCTGAGGTTCCTAGGCTTCATCTTCTGGGGAGCTGCTCTAGCTCAGGCCTGTGGTGGAGTTTTGGTGATCCTGATGTTCAAGAACTACAGATATTTATTTCAGGAGTCTTACTTATCTCTTGCTGGTTGGTTGGCTCTTGCAACTGCACTTATCTTGCTGCCTGCTGGAGTTCTGTCTCTCTCTATTTCTGTTAAGTGCTCCCACAAACAACAAGGGACTCTCATGTACTTGCTGTTGCTCCTTCTTTGCCTAGAAATGTCTTCAGCAGCTCTGGCACGTTCCTACTGTATTGAGACAGCTTCTCAGCTGGAAAGTGCAATGGGTTACCTTGTCCATCAGCACAACTGGACATGCTTCCAGGATCCTGGAAGCAGTGCTGTAGATGCGATGCAGAGGCAGCTGCAGTGTTGTGGGGTCCACAACTACACAGACTGGCTAAAGACATCATCTTCTCGGCATCTTCCAGCTTGTGTCCCTGAAAGCTGCTGTAAGGAGGAGCACTCTCACTGCAGGGGAGACTTGCGCCGTGTGGAGCAGCTTTTTGAGGAAGGCTGTCTAAAGAAGATGGAAGGCCAGTTGTGTTTTGCTATGCTGTATGTGTTTTGGTGTTGTACTGTGCTAAGCATCCTGGAGCTCTTGGCTGGTGTCAGCAATGGCATCCTCATGAGACATCAGCCATTCCATGACCTCCGTATTCTGGACTCATCTACTTTCTCATAGGACTGTAGGCACTGGTTGCTTTGCTGAACTTGCTGCATGTTTCATTGGTTTTGTACTACTTTGTAGCTGTACAGGATGACAATTGAAAAAAAACCAAACAAAAACTTGCATATAAATTAAACTAATTGATCACTGCTGGATTTTTTTTTCCTTTAATATCATGATATTAGATCAATTCTACTGCAGTTCTTTTTTCAATAAATATCCTGTATCTGACCTATCCCTTCTGGGGATGGGTCTTCAGCACATGCAGACACAAAACTGTTGTATGTGATCGCAGGGGAAGCACTAAGAAAAGACATATCTGGCTCAGGGACATTTGTTGTGAGGTCATGATCGGAACTTTTGGACTGAAGCTTAACCGTAGCAGAATCTTGGAGGGCAATTAATGTGAAGATTCTTCCATTTTCAAACTTGTGTTGAATGCTTTGGTTTTTCTATGAGAAGCCCTTTGGATAAAGTTTAGGACTTGTTTTTCTTTTTCTCACTCAAATGCTCATTTAAGAACTGACTTGTTCTTCAGTGAAAGTACATGTCAGTTTTTGAAGTGGCTGAGGGTACAATCTGAGTAGGTTTGACAGCAACAGAGTAACTAATAAGATGACAATCAATCAGAAGGAGGTATAGCAGTTTTGGGAGTTGTGCAGGAATAATTCCCATAATTCCCATATCATAAAGGAAGAAAGTCTGTCTGTATTCATTCATTTATTTCATGACAGAGCAAGGAATGAGTCAATTATTACAGCAATACACTTTTTAAAAAAATTTTTTAAAGGTATGCCTGCACATCTCTTACCAAATCCTCATGTTACCCCTTTTCTTTTGGTCTCATTCCAGCCTGCATGTGCTGAAAGAGACTAAGTTAGCATATGGGGTACTCATATGCTTCTTTATGTCGGTGTTATTGGTGTTTAGAGAGGTGGTGGCAAAAGCTCTGCTCTACCTGTGTTGGGCTGTGCAGTATGTGCTTGTGTTTGTGTCTTTTTGGAAAATGCCCTAAGCCTCTCTGCTGACCTGGGAAGGGGAACTCCAGCAGTTTTATTCTTTGGTAAGTGTATGGAGGGGATCTCCAGGGCCTACAGCTGCTCCACATTAGGTTTCCACTGGACTGGAAACAAGGAGAGGGCCTAGGTTGCAAAAACTTCTGGACCTGGCAACACCCTTAGCACTTGAAGTAATTGTCAGCTCAATCATTGCTCTAAGTTTTCTACCAAATTGCAGGTAACTCACTGCAAATTTCAGACTCTAAATCACGAGATACTGATTTTCATGAGAAGAAAAAAGAAAACCTAGAGGATGTTAGGTCAGTCCTTGCATGCTGATTATTAGCTATGCGAAGATCAAACATGAAATAGACTGCAGAGCTTCTTCAGTAAAAAATAAAACAAAAACCAAACGAACCACTGAAAAAAACCCACCAAAAGACAAACACCTTCCTCCAAACCTAGCCCAAGTAACTAAGATATTGATTTAGATAAAAGAAAATAACTAATTCATTAGATGTCAGTAGCTCTGAAAAAAGAAGGAATGTTGCAAAGTAACTCAAGGAAATGGTTGTCTTTGAGTAACATAGTAGAAGGAAACATTTCTTTCATGTTCCTTGACATGGGATGTGTGTGACAATGAATGAGGTTTTGTCTAGTTAAGCACCACAATAGGGACTTTGTGGTACGTTGGCACATAAATGCTTTGTAATGCAAAGTTATTGCTATGACACTAAAAAGATCCAGTGAAAATGAAGTAACAGCAACTGGCCCAGGGAGAAGGGGTTTGATGGAGAAAGGGGAAGAGCGGAGTGGATGCCTTTTTAACATTTGTCTTTATTAGGGGAGTTATTTTTCTTCTCAAATCTTGTACCTTAAAACTTCCTTCACAGTTTCTGACCCAGAGTTTCTTAGAGGGGGGGAGCCCCTATTTTTCATCACTAAGCAGAAAGTAATAATTTCAAGGTGATTAAGGAGAGTTATGTGGATGTCCTCATCTATTCTCCTGTCTGCTAAAAGTTAAGGTTACACAACTCCCTCTACTCTTGCTGTACTAAGAAAACGTTAAGATTAATATGAAACGGATTAACTGCATATTAAATATATGAAATGGCTTTTAGTAGTTATTTTTCCCCCTGCATATTCTCACCTGTAGAAAAGCAGATCTTAAAACTGGTAATAAGTGTAGGAATGCATGGGATAGATGTATTACAGCTGCAAATGGTTGGTAGTAGAGATTTACAAGATAAAACAATAGATTTATTTCTGGTGTCTGGCAGTTTGATTCTGAATAGTTAATTCTGGACAGGAGTAACCACTTTTGAAATACAAATGGTGCTATTTCTAAACAACTGCACTTTATTTCTGTATTATAGGTTCCATAAATCCTTAGGTACTGTTGCATTCTATGCATTTTGCATTCTTCATTCTGAAAGGATCACCAGTTGTTTTTCATAATCTAAAAAGTTAGCAGCTGTATAGGAAGGCAGCAGATGACTTACAGTTCACATTTCTGAAAACTGTGCTGCTTTGGATTTGAAGGGGAAAAACTGATGTCCAGTATGAAGCTGGAACTGTACTCTGTGATAACAGAATTTATACATCTAGAGTTTATACTTAGAGTGTGTTTATACATATAGATTTAACCCATACATTCCATGTGTGGACTGTGTGAACATACTGTGATGTCTTTCTTAGAAGGCAACAGTTGGAAAGGTAAAATTTTTTCTGAAATGTAAAAAACATTATTGCAGCTTTTTCACAACTGTTTTTCTGTCTTTCCTATATCATATATATTTCCTAAATCTATATTTTTTCCTTTTTCCTTTATTGTGAATGACAGCTTGATTTAACTCTGAGAAGTAATTCAGCTTCTGAATTATGAGTTGTTCTTCATCCAATCTCTTGTCTTTTCAGCTTAAAATTAAATTCTGTCTCACAAATACAAAGTAGAATGATCTGGGCTTTGCTAGAAGGTGATTGAAGACTCAGTCCCTGGCTACCTCACAAGAATATTGTTAAATCACTTAAAATCACTCTTTAATTGGAATTACAGCTTCTGTAGTCTGTTGTAGAGTTGTGCTATGTGGAGTAGCAGAAGGTTGCAGAGTTTCACTACATATTTTCTTGCAAAATTTGGCTTGCGGGGCTGGGGTAGGCTCCTTCCTACAAGGTGGAATTACACAGGGTAATAAAGAAGCTGAGAGAAGAAATGAAGCCTAACTCTAAAATATCACAATACCATCCTGGAAAATAACACAAAAGCAGCCTAATTTTTGACCTAAGAAGTACAGAGAATGAGCTGAACTACTTATTCAATTATGTCAAACGATCATCATTCATTTATTAAATGAGGTAAAGTGAAATTCAATTAGAGCAAGTAAGTGATTACATTATGTAAAACAATTTTTAAAACTGGGTAATATGATCACCCTTCATTTATTACATTATGTTCAGAATATTGGATATTGGTACTGTTATTAAATTAATGGAAATGCTTATAATAATGGACTAGTTAAAAAAGAGTTTCCAAATGAAGCCGCTCCTTCTTGTATTTCTTTTTCAGTACTGACTATGCTGCTATTGCTTTCAAAGTGAAGGCCCAGATTTTGCTATAGCATTTTTCTTACAAGTAAAATCTTTTAAACACTTATTGTAAAGGTAATTTATATGATGTCCAAAACAGGGGGAAGTTGATCACCAATTAACCCACTTGGCAGTGAGGAGAGAAAGGAAGAAAAGGGGTACTAAAATGGTAAGCTTAAAGGAAATATATTAATGTATTGCGAAAATGAAATAATTTCATATTTTTCTACAAGACTAGATTTTCTATTTTGCAGACAGATAGGATAAAACAACCACATTTGAAGATATAATTGAGGCCTTTTTGGAGTGGGAGAATGAACACAGAGGTTGAAATTGTGTCCTACTCTGTTAGCACATTTTCTCACAATTGGACTTGACTAAAGCAAAAAAAAATTCATTATATCTCTTAAAATGTCCCCTTTTGTTACTCAAGCATTTATTTTGTAGAGCTTAGTTGAAAGTATAAAAAATTATTAGGAATAAGATCTATTATTAAATGGTTTTCTTTCTTCACAGTACTTAGTGAAAGAATATTTGTCTAAGGACTCAAACACCAATTTATAGCTGAAATTCAGGTATTCTTGCAGCCAGAACTTCTTAATGTCAGAAAGAATGTGTGCTTACCGTATAAGCTGGGTGTAAAATCCCTAGGAATCTATAGAATTCTAAAATGGATCTAAGTGTGCAGCTTTATGCTGATTACTTGCAGAGCTGAGTGGGAGAAAAGACCATTCCAAACTTTAGGTAAGAGTAACTGTGCAAGTGGCTCAAAACAATATGCATGTAGAAAAGGTAGAAGATTTTAGGACATCTGGAAGTGTTATTTAAAATATTTGGAGTATGTTTCCTGGCTGACAGAGGTAAAAAACTTGATGTTTTCGTTTTTTTTTTTTTTTCCTGTGGTTCCCCCCTGTTCTGCAATAGGATTTTTATTTAAGAGCAAGCTGAAATGTCTGTGTGAGAGAACCTCTGCAATTTCACTTAAAGAAGAGTTCATTTTCTTTCCAGGGTAGTTCGGTCTAGATGGAAAAAAATGTAAGGGTTTATTAAAGGTTGCAAGACCACAAAAGGACAAAAATAAGAAATTAAACAGGGAGGAGACCCAGTGACTGTTGGGCTCTAATTGAGGAAAAAATGGTGAGAGAAATTAATAATGCAATAGTGTGAATACAATAGCAACAAATATGAAAGGTAGGAAAAAAAAAAGGAAAACAGACTTTTTATCTTTGTGTCTCAGTAATTATAGTGTTACAGTGGTGGTAATAACTTGAGGTTAAAAAACTCACCACAATGAAATTCTGAGATTGTAGAACACTTTCTTTAACCTCTTGTCATAGCAACTGCTGTAATATCTAGCCACAGGCTGCCTCTCTAATTTAGCATGGTTTGAGTTTATTATCTTCCCCAGAAAATTTTATTTTTAAGTTATAAAACTATGAGCTTCAACATTCCATAAGAAAAAAAATACATGTAAATCTTTTATGTATGGTGAGCTGTATTTTTTTTAATCTTGTAGTTTGGAAAATGGATCAACATGTGACAGATAATCCGTGAAGTGTTTGTAAGTACTTTGTTTAGCTTTGTATTAGGTCAGAGGGGGCAAAAACCTGGAAAAATGTACAGTGGGCGTGAAGAAATGTTGAAATTAAAGCTAGGCTTATATAGTGTATATGAACAATGACAATGAAATACGATGCCTATTAAAGAAATTTATTTTAGCAGTTTTAATATTTAACTGCCTTGTTTATGCAAATTTATAGTCATTATTATCTCTTAGCCTAACTAAAGGATCAGCATAAGCTCAGCAGTTGATGACCCATGCAGTAATTTCTGTAAATTAGTTTCATAGAGCATATTTGCAGTGCCTTGTATAAACTGGAAAATCAGGGTGGTAAAAGCGTTTTCACTGTCTGAGCTAATAAAATCTTTGGTGGCAGCACATTCTTATGACTGAAGGACACTACCACCAGTCTCAGCAAAGGGAAGAAGAAAAACACAAACAAAAACCAAAACAAAGCAAAAACCCAAGCCCAAAAACCCCCAAATCACCACCATCACCATCACCAAGAAAAAGCCGTGGAAAAGCTTTTAAAGTAGGAGTGGATTAAAATGATTCTCTTGCTCATGCCACCCTTGCAATGAGGGCCAGGGAAGCCCAGACCTTGTTGACACGGCTTCTCCTGCCTCATTTTTCACTTTTTGGCATGTGATAACAGCTGGCACGTGTCCTCTGAGAGTTGTGTGGGAGTATGACAGCATCTAGTACAAGTAGCATCCCTACCTTGCTGATGATACACAGTCCTGACTGCTCAGGGCTTTCCCTCCTTTCCTGCATTAAAAGCTTTTTGATTGTTGTTTGCATGAAGATTAATGGTTTAGGCATCTGAGAAGTCTCATTGAATGTATTACAGGATCTGAGCAGGCGCGTTTAGTAGGAAGCAGACCCAATCTCATTAATAAGAATAAACTCCTTGAAACTTTTCTGACTAAGCAAGACCAGAATACTTTGTATTTTACCTAGATGTCCCAAATACCTAAAGAAAATGCCTATGAGCAAAATACTCACATGCTGATAAAAAGGCAATGCTGAAAATCTGCTGCGCCTTCACATTGCACCCCTTTGGTACTATGGTGCTCTCTCCTTTAATCATAACAATATAAAATTTTGTTCAACTGGGTCCAGGTATTGGAGGACAGTGTCTAGCTGTGACTTGCTGATCTCACTGTGTGTCCCTTCAGACCAACTGCTAGCTTTGGTCAACTTGCATGAACAGGGCATGTGGTGCCATACAGTATGTGACTAGCTGATCAGAGTGCAGCAAAACAGAGGAGAACAAATGTTCTCCTCTGACATGTGTTTTATTCTGGGATAAGAAGAAAGGAATTGGGTATGTTTCTTCGTTAAAACAGACCTTTCATCCTGCATTAGGCAAAACTTCAGGGAAACAACCTTTCCCCACCCTTAATTAATCCAGAGAATGAACAGGAGCATGACTAGACAGATGGGACATAATTTGAGTATGGAAAAATTGTCATCATCCCTCTTTAATTAGTGTTATAGGACGGCTCTCTTCAGATATAAGTAGATATGACAAAGATGTGTTTCACATATTCAAGAGGGTAATTAAACTGCCACATGCTCAAACCAATATACATACAGATCTGATTAAAAAGCTGACTCTCTGAAAACAATGATGGATGAGGTTTTAATGCACATGGGTATTACAAAAGCAGCAAGAAGGGATTGCTGTGAAATGAATTGCTACCATTCTTGGCTGTAAAGGGAAAAAAATGGAAAAATATATTAAATTTAAAAGAGGGAAAAGCTATAAGAGGAACTGAGGACACAAGAGGATGAATTCATGCTATATAACTTAAAATAATGCTTTAAATATAAAGACAGAGGAAAGCAGGCAGGCTGTATCAGTCATCAAACAGCCACATCTATCTCTGAATAGTTATGCAGTATGCACTGTGCAGACTGCTTTTTCACTTCCAGACCATATGGTTGCTCCTCAAGAAGGCGTGGTAGGTTAGGAGGTATTTCTGGAGATGAGTTTCAACATTTGCATAGAAACAGGCCAAAAGGAAACCCAAAGTCTTAGTTGCTCTAACAGGGCAGGAAATGATTTTTTGGGTTCTTGGCTTTTGTTTCTGCCTTGCTGTTGACAGTGTTTTTACCTAGTAGTAAAACCTCGTTTCACCACTTTAAGTAGTAAAATTGACTACAATGTTTTTTAGTGTATGCTGCAACACTTTTTCTGATTGAACTCTTGGTTTACCCTGCTTTTCTCTGGTGAAATCCATGTGGACTCTTGGAGACACTGCAAGAGTTGGTGCACAGAAGAAGAAGTCTGTAGAACTTCCCAAGCTGTAGAATGAGCTTGGCAGGCAAGAAAATTAAGGGAAAAGAAAACTTAAATATCCTCATAGTTTCCTGTCAAAATATTGAATTAATCTATTTGCATGCGAGAAATCCAAAAGGAAAACAAATGCCAGTACTGTTGGTTAAGGGAAGGCTGGCATGCCAAGTTTGTGCCCAGTCACATTGTTTTCTATTTTCAGTATATCTGCTAAAAAAGACACTGTATCAAAATAAAAAGCTTGTATGGAAAGTGACGGTGCAGTTGTTTTTATCTGTGAGATGTAAAAGGAGGCAAAGCAAACAGTAAAATTTCTGCTCTTCCACAGATGCTTTCTTGTTCAGTGCTCTTGGACGTTTCAGCCTTAAATCTCATTTTTCTCCTATGATGAATCTTGTTTCATCATGCCACTTCACCTGATAATTTAATTTTTTTAGAGTAAGCACCTTACTCAGTAGTAGGTAAGTATTGTTTTCTGACACATATTTAATTTTACTTTTGACTTTGTACCTACATTCCTGGCAGAGGGATACATTTAATGGCATTTTTGACAGTGCAGAATGACTAGACCTTTTTTTCATGACCCTGTATTTTACTGGGAGATTATAACAGTCTCCAGATTTATGTATTTGAATTTTTTGCCCCTCCAAATTAGATATATAGTTGCATTCTGAAGGCACAAATGGCCTGACATTTAATATATCTGCACAAAACAGAAATCAGTATCCATTAAAGTTGGAGCTAGGGTTAAATAACTAAAGTAATATAGAAAATCCCTGGAATCTGCCTCAAATAGAAATTTCAACTCCAGAGTCTCAGCCAGCAGAATTGCCCTTTCATTTATTTCCTGCCACTTTCATTATGATTTATTCTTTTCTATATAAATAATCCCTGTACTGTACCCAGGGAGTTGTTTCATTTTTGGGAGATAGAAATCATTCATTTCTTGCCAATGGAAGCTCATAAAACAATATATTGACAATTACAGCCAGCTGAGCTGGTGATTATGAGATTAATTATTCTTGTGAGCGATGGTGTTTACTTGCTTTAGGTTTCCAGCTCTGTTGTGTTGGGCATTTTCTGTGGACAGGAGGCATCTGTGCAGAGAATGTTGCCATGGACATGGGGTCAGGCCTGTGCAGAGAACGTTGCAATGGACATGGGGTCAGGCCTGTGCAGAGAACGTTGCAATGGACATGGGGTCAGGCCTGTGCTGAGCACCCCCAGCTCTCCTCGAAATGGGCTGGGGCACAATGGGTTCAGCTCTGGGATTTGCAGCCGATGGCTCCCTGACAGATGACATTCTGTGAAAATGCCTCCAGTACAATCTGGGTCAAATGCTACCTTTGGTAAGGAATCTCTGGGTTTTATGTGTGGGTAGGAAGATATTTTCACTTTTAGTCACAGTAGGTTGCTCAAGGTAGGCCACAGGTAGAGGTCACAGGTTTTCCCTGCAATTACCGTGAGAAATTAATGTTATGACAGCTGTGTTAAGAAATTGACCTGCAGAAAAGTAAACAATCTCTCAAATACTTTGGACCACATGCTAGTCAGCAATTAGACTAGAAATTGTAATTAATTAATTAAACCAAAAGCCAATGAAGTAACCAAAGCACCTGAACATGAATTACTGAGAAAGCTGAAGAGATGAAGCTTTCTAAGATGGATACAGCTGAAATATTCAAGACCCAACAGTTATGAATGCCTGGAAAAGTACTATTTCTTTAAATGCTTTAAGCCAAATCAGCTCATTTTAACTGAAAAGGATTAGGAATCAGTCTCCAGAGTGGCTTAACTGACAGATCCATGTAGGATGTGGCAAGCCCAAGCAGACAAACCATATCTGTGACTCTCCTCAACTTTGATGTGTATACAGGCAGATTTTCAAGTGGGGAACAAAAGTTCTGTGACTGTGATAGCAGTCCCAGAGCCTAGCTGTCTGGTGATGCTGAAGGCAGTTTTACTGAACAGGATGGATACTGCTCTAGAAGCCAAAGGAGGGAAAATTTGACTAATTTGCTTTCTTCTTGTCATGGAAGTGAGCTATGTATATGTATTTGCTCCACACCTTATAAGATTGTTGCTTTTGCAGCAGCTCTCTGGGCAGCACCTGGTGGTGGCCAAGCCTGGGGACAGTGCGCCTGGCATTGCTGTGGACCAACACAGAGCACAGGGAGCTCTGACATCGTGGGGCAGCCCAGAGCCAAATGCCTGAGGCACTCTGCAAAATGGGAGTGTTCCTGCTAGAATAGGGGAAGTGCTGCATTGCACAGAATATCTGCAGGCTGGGGGCCTCACCAAAGAAGTGGCAAATGTGGATGCCGAAATCACTGACTGAGATGGCTCAAATGACTGACCTTGAGGCAATGTGCCCTGGATGCTGAGTTACATCACATTCTCTGTGCACTCAGACTGTGCAGGCTGGATTGTGATGAGTCCTTTCCTTTGTGCCCCTTGTCACCATCCTTGGAATGGATAAATGCCCAGAGTTGTCATGTAAGATAAATATATACATATAAGAAAACTTCATACAATGACCCAGTGAAATATCCAAGGATACTTCATGTTCTAGGTCACCTCTAAGAAAATTAGGTATCCCGTGAACATACCATGAATGCCTAATTTTATATATCCCTGAAAAAGGAAATGTTAAAGAAAATTTTTATATATACCATATAAATACATATATATAAAAGGATATGTATGTTTAAATTTTAAATTTACATGCATATATATATATAAAGGGAGATGGGGAGAGAGAGAGAGAGAAAGATTATATATAGCATACTTGTACCTTCAATTGTATTTCACTCCCATGGATACCAGACCTTCAAACTGGTCTAAATATAAAATTTTTCTCATTTCTGTTCCTTAATCTATATAACTGCCAACTAGAGCATTATGAGATATTTAGCTAATACATTTTGTTAATGATGGCATTTGATTTACCAAAAGCTAATTATGATGACATTTTACTAGAGAACAAAGGAATGTAATCTATGGGGTGGATTACAGAGAACTCTTTTAGCAAGACTGATATCTGCAAATGTCAGGGGCTCTAACTTGGTAGCTGGTTTTATATTGGTTCAAATAGATACGCATCAACTGTCTGATATTTTAAATAGGCAACGCAAAAGATAAAGAAGAGTGTTAACGTTAAGGAAATGCAAATTAACAACGAAAAGTAGGAGAAAGTGTCATCCCCTTCTCCCCCGATGCCTTTTCTCAGAATGAGTCGAGAAACCTATGCAAATGATTTACTGGCAGCAGCATCTAGGCAGAGATCTGGGAGGTCTCTTAAGGGATGACTAAACTTTAATTTCTGGAGTGCTTGGGTGTCACAATGACAGGTGATGTTTTACATATGCACTCCACCAGAAGTCCTGTGCTAAATGTGGAGAATTAGTCAAGTACATTGTGAGGAAATTGACAGAGTTCAGCCTCTGTGATTAGTCCACACCAGCTGTTCTGCTCTTGAGCAGTTATTTGTCAGATAGTTCTTTGCACAATCTTTAAGAAATCATGCAACTGCAGGTGGTTTATTTTATTTTATTTTCCTTTTAAATATGCTTTCTTTACAGTGGAAACATTTCAAAACTGACATCTGGCCTATTAAAAAAAAAAAAAAAGAAATGTTTTTGGCTATTACAACCGGCCTTAGCTTCCTCACTCACTGGTTTGGTTTCTTTTTTCATGTGAGAATAAAATCAGATTGTTCCTTCTTTTGAAAAATATTTTCTCATTCCCACTGATAAATGAAAATTTAATACAAGCTGTTAAAGAATGACAGCCTCATCCCAGTTATCCAAATGGTCTCTCAGTTTGTCTGATTTGGCCCTTTCAAAGTTTCATTGTAATTCCTGAGTCTATGCTGGAGTGCATAAGCCTGTGGATTGTAGGATGGAGACCTATGGAGCTGTGCTGTAGTGTGGTAACTCTGCACATATAAGAGGAAATTTGATCCTGTCCTGCCAAAAGAATTCAGGAGCAAAATAGATTCCCTCAGTTTGCCATGAGCTTGAATACTGCTTTAACTGGAGACAATGCAGGGCTGAATTTTTTATTTAATTTCTCCTTCTGAAAGGTATTTTGCCTCACGGGAAGAATTTTCCTGATACTTCTCCACTTTAGTTTCTGTCCTCTAAAGGTACAGTTCACTTTTCTGTGCAAATATTGTGTAAGCCAGAAATAGCCTTATTTGGCACAAAACTGTATTCCCAAAATTGCACCAGTTAAGGCAGAACGGCTTTTAAGGAAAGGCAGGAAAGAAATTTTCCTTTGTAATGTTTAACCTTCTTCCAGAACATCACAGTTAAGTGGGTTACATTTTCTGTTCCTACCTCAAGCCGTATTTAATCAGGATTAGACATCATTCCAAAGTGAAATAAAATGCACTTGTACTGTGAAACCCCTCTGTTTCCATTTTAATCTTTCTGGTCAGCAAATCAAATAGCAATAATTTACCTCCTTTTATTTCCAGTGGATGCCCTTCTCATCTGAAATTGCTTGTTTCTTTGAACAAGCACTAATAAAGAAATGTTCTTTCATCTGAAAGAACAATGCTGGAAACATTTCAGAAGAGATCATTAAAATGTGGCAGATTTTGGTTATGACTGAGCTAGTCTGTGTACGGTGAAAGCATATAAATACCAAGTGCTGTGCTCTCTGAAATGCTCATGGTTTAACACTGGCAAGGCTGGAGAGAGAGGATGGTTTGACACCCGCAAGAGTTCAAGGAGTTGGACTAAAAGCCTTTGGTAGTTGTGTATTGCTCTGCTCTTTCCTCTCAGCTCCTCACCATGTCTTCACAAAAGCCTGTATGGTCTGCTAAAGATGACTTTATACCTGCCAGCCAGATGTTCCCAAAAAAATGCTGTTGTTATTTACAGGTAGGAGGTGAAATATGATACACTCCAATATTTTATATGAGGCCACAAAGTGGTCATCATATTCATAATCTCATTTTTTGTGAAGAAAAGTAATTTAAAAAAAATAAGTATTTAGTTGCATTATAGGCTTTTCTTGCAAAGCAATTGGTTTAAATCCCACGTTGGGTTAAGAAGAACTATCTTGAGTTGAATAGTACTTTTCAGTGATTTACAAGTGTTGAAGCCTTTTTGATCTGATTAATGATTATTTCATTTTTGGTCAGCTGAAGGAACCCAGTTAATAACAGATGCTATCATGAACTGTAAACATTTCAGCAGAAATGGTGGTGTTTATTAATTTAAGAATTACTTCCTGCTTCTGATAATTTGAGAACAATAATAATGCATGACAGACTTAGCTAATATATCTATGTAGTTTTGTCAAACAGATTTCAAGACACAGAGTTTGGTAGACTTCGGAGCTATACCACTCAGCTGCAAAGAAACAGTGTGGTAGAGCAAGAAGGTGCCATGAGGGAAAATTCCTTCTTTTTCCCAATTTATAATTTTGATTTTGTACATTTTCTTGATGAAAGGCAAAACAACGTGGTAAGGGTGCTGTAATGCTTGACTGAGTCACCAAATCCTAGATCCGCTCAGAACTGTGGAGACCAGAAATGTCACTATATCAGCCAGTGGCAGAGAGCTTCAGGAGAATCCAGTGTATGGCACTTAGCATATGGCTTTTTTACTGGCTTGTTTGTTTTGACATAAAAACATTTTACAGAAAATTGGAGCTTTGAATATATAGTCATTAAGAAAATACAAATAATAATCTAATTTAAATCTTTAATTCTAAAATGGTCATTTTGCAAATTAAGGTTCTAGTAACAGGAGAGGAGCTTTTCTTCAGGAGCCAGTCAGTAGTGTGCCAGGGCTAATCCTGTGCAGATTATGTGGCTATCCAAAAGGGTTTCCCAAGGGTGAGGGTTGTCACATCTATGCAGCAGCTCAGTTGCTTGCATTGTTATGGGATGCCCAGACTATTTTATGATTGAAAAAATTGCTTTACCTGAATGAAAGCTATACATTTTCAATGCATAAAGGCAGGATACTGAATAGTCTGGGATAAAACTACGTATGTGACTGTGGCACATCATCTTTGGGGAACATCGAGAAGGGATCCACACCTCCATGAGGGCACCTATGAGACAGTGTGAAGGGGTGTCTAGTAGTTTGTAGGGGTTTCACAATATTTTGAAAGTGGCTGGGGTTGCTGGTATTGGTCCTGAAAGTATAGTTCATTGCTTGCTGGCTAGTTGTGTGTTGTTAAGAAACGGGGGCTTCGATCTTGATTTTAGTATATTAATGTTGTTCAAGCTTTGTGGACTGAGCAGTTCACCCCTGTAATATATGTGTGTGTATAATTTCTGATTTTATTTGTGATTTATACCACCTAGTTATATAAAATCCACATTTATTTCCTAACTTTGTATAGTACTTCTTATGTAAAAATAGCTGTTTCTAAAGCGGTTACTGGTGTTTTGTCTGTTTCTTCAAACACCAACTCACCTGTTTGTCTATGTGCTTCTTATAGCTGGATGGCTGGAAGTAAACATGCAAAACTCTCATAATAAAAATGTTTAGAGAGAATTTTTTTTTATTCAGCTTTCTTAATATTTCTATGTGTTTAATACAATTTTCTGTTAGCCTTTGTAGATACCTTCTCACCTTGTAAACTTATGTATTTCATCCTGTCAGTTTGAAAAGGTTACCTCCATGGAAGGAGAGAAGAGATGCAGATGTCTGTGTGCTGGTCTCAAGTGTGATTCCTTGTGCAGTTCTGCAGGCAAAGATCAGACAGCCACTGACCATAGCCTGGTGTTGGTTTCTAATGCAGGCCATCGTGCTGCATGGGGACACCATCATGAATACAATTTGAATCTGTCTGGACCGTTAGTGTACAAACTTTTACTGCAAGTGTGATGGAATTTAAACTCTACTCTCAGAAAATCTGGGTTTACACACCTACTGCCTTTCTATTTTGGGAGACGGATACTTGCCACATGGGAGAAAAGAGTGACCAAGAAACGCTTTGAAGCCAAATGCATGGATAAACCGCACAGAATGCAATTAATTATTTCAAATTTGTCGTGGTTCTTTTCAATTCATCTAATATTGGTAAGATGTCTCTTGATAAATGGAAACTGTATGTATGTTTCTTCTGCCCAGAAAAAAAGGCAATAGTCCCATTTGTTATTTTTCTGGTTTGTTTACTGCAGATATTAAGCCAAAGCAAAGAGCAGAAACAATGGCTTTTCCTGACTTGTGGAGTTACACAGCATCAGTTTTCTTGCTGCCTTTGGCAAAGCTGAAGTAATCAGTGGAACAGATTCAAATGCTCAAATGATATGCTTGTGCCCAGCTGACCTGGATGTCACTGTGGACAGCTTATGGTGCATTTAACTGCAACATTGCTTTACTTGCCTGCTTCTCATTCTTTTTTTTTTTTTGAGTAACTAGTTGAAGGGAGTCCCTAGATTTGATTGTGCATGAAAGAAATTACTGAAACCTTCACAGAAAATGCATTGGGAATTTGTTTTAGATTCTCAGGCAATCCAGCCAATCTGAACCTATATGCCTCATTAGTCAAAACAAATCTAAACTCTTGGTACGAACCTTGTTTATCTTGCGGCCTGCATTAAAAATTTCCAGTATATGCATCTGTGGTGTACTATTTATAAGACATCCTGTCCTTTAGTGGCCCCTCACAGCCTTTGTGCACAGTAGAAGTCGGTTTACAGCATCGAATATTTCCCTCCCAAGCTAACAGCTTTTGTCTTGATGGGCTTGAAATACTTGGATGTACCATATAATTCTTCGCTGGTTTATGTACACAGGCTTGCACATAGGTTACTACCCAGGTTCTTCAAACTGCAATGCAGATTTCTACTATGCACTGACATGAAAAGTAAATAATGGGACCCTCTAGTCTGCAATTTAGCCCTCCAGACAACAATTAGAGCACTTTGGTTGTAATGCAGAACGGTTTTGATCCTGGACTGCTTTATTACCTCTGGTGCTCTGAAGGAAAGAATGCCTGTTCCAGAGGGGCAGGCAACAGCTCCAGCTCTGGACTCTGTCCACCCTAGTCTTTACAGACCCCAGAGAAATATAATGAGTCTTTTTATTACATTCTGTCTTCACCTGGTCAGACTCTAACCCTCAGTTTATAACTCCAAAATATCTATTTTTCTGAACCATACTCAGTAGAGAATTGCTCTTTCTTATGTAGTGGCTATGAAGGCTGATGACAGTGCTAGTGACCCTGCAGTGCAATTGAAATATGAGGGATTTAATTAACTCTGAATCTTGCCACCTTAAACCATCAGCTGAAGTGGTCTCCAGTTGATGGTTTCCAGCTTGTGGCTTTCTGTTTATGCTTTGCTGTCCAATGAGTTTTGCACCTTTATTACAGCTCCTGCATTTCTCTTCAACAAAATACCACTGTTGTGGAAACAGTCTCTGACGTAAGACTGAGCTGAGGACTTTGGTTTCATCTGATTTCTTTCCCTTATCTCAACCACTGTCTCTTTATGCGCTTCTGATTGGAGAACAAAGTCCATGCTGGGTGAATGGTTGGCTGACTAACCCTTTTGAAGTATTTGTGACAAGGCCAAAGGAACATTGGAAGCTTGTCTCTCTATGCCTACATGTGGTGTCCTCCTGGGACTTTTCTTTTCACTGGGTAACATAATTCCCACTGGAAAACTCAGAAAAGCTGAAGTTTATAATAGCAAAACTAAGCAAACCCCTTTTACAATCTTTGAAAAGCTAATAAAGAAAAGTAAAACAACTACCAAAAAGTGCAACTGTGTCCCCCAAGTGTTTTTCCAAGTGTATCACATTTAATTTAGTGACTTCCAGAGGGTTTATTTAGATGTCTAGATTGCAAAACTTAGGCTCTTTAAATTTTTTTTCGTGTTTCTCCACTCCAAAAGCCACTACTTGTACTTTTGGACTACTACTTACACATAAAATCCTACCAATTGTGGGCTTGTCAAAATCATATTTTCTTACCGGTAGTTACCACAGTAACTTTCCCCTTTTTGAGTTTGTCTTTGCTTGCTGAGGCCATGGGTTATAAGTTTAAGACCAAAATCCTGCTGATTTATTGAATCCCATTTCTCTCCACGTGACACTTCATAAATACTTTCAAACGCTCGAAGGACTCTTTTCGTTACTTATCACATTACGCATTTAACTGAGTTTTTTGAGAGAAGAGTTGCTCTGTTGGAATAGAGTTGGCTCACTTTGGTGAACGTGCATGGGAAATGAAACGGAGAAATTACATAACCTTCATGGGATTTAAAGAGTAAGTGTTTTTACCTTGATTTATGAAGGGAACCTTGCAATTAGGAAGTGGAATATTGTTAATTAAAAAAACATTGAGTGCTCCAGTATATGACTTCATCAATATTATCTGACCATCAGTGGGGATAGGGAGAGAAGGCAGTTTAATGCTGATTGGAGTTAGCAGCGCATTTACATCACAGGTGGTCATAAATATAGTTGACTGAATAATTCATTGTAGACAATACTCATGAAGGAGCCAGCTCCTTGTTCTCTGCTCCTGGTGATTCACAAGCTTTGCCCACATGAACAGTGTCTGTCGAGCCCCATTAAATCCATGAGGGAAGGGCACTAATTTCTGCAAATGTGTTTTACTATTGCTATGTATTTTTGCTGACTAGCAGAGGTTATTTTATAGGCAATTCACAAACTGTTTACTTTGACTGTCTCCCATTTAGCATTCTATTAGTGAACTTGGTCAACTTAAAGGGATGAGACTAGAACCTTTTGGAGACAAATAAATTTGGTTGAAAATGTTTATTTTTTGAAAAAAGAACTTTTTTTAAATTGTAGAACTGAGGAATGGCAAAAAAGTTAATAAAATTATACAATATATCTCAAAGCCCATAGCTGTTGTGTCAACAATGTTTGTTCCCCTCCTGGAGTTTGAACTCATAACAGCCCTGAGTAACTGGAAATGAAAGCTGAAAAGCAAAAGTGAGATTTCTCATGTTTTGACGGTTTTACTTTTGTAGGTCTAGCTGAAAGCAGCAGTTCTGCATATGAGATATTTTTGACAATGATGACAATGTTTTTGTTAAAAGTACATATTTTTTTAAAAATAGTTGTGACTAATTTGAGTATTTTTGAATGCTTAGTTTTTCACATTAACCCCCTCTGCCTCCAACCTGCTGACTGTGACTGGACTGCTTAGACTTTGAAAACAGCAAATCTTTCCATTAACTCCTCCTCCTGTCTGTATTCCACCCCCTCTCCCTTATTTCCCCCACCACTTTACCTCTGCATGACTGGTGATTAAATAATCTTCTATCTCCTACCTAATTTTTTTCTTGTCCCTTGTTCACTTATGGACAACTCTTTATTTTGCAATTATGTGGTGACAGCTTACACTGAAAGAGAGAGGTGAAAGAGATGTTCCTCATGCACTTAAATAGACCATTTCCCAATGAACATGTGCTGAATCAGAGCGGTAGTCTGTGTAGGCCAATGCAGCTTAAAGAAAAGGGACAAAATATCCAATTTACCTTCTCTGTACACATGACATTCTGTGTCTACAATTGTTGCATAAAGGATGTTGTGTAACAGATCTCTATCTGGCCTTTTTATTTTTTTAAGCATCCATTTAAGGGACAGTTAATGAAAATGTCTAAACCCCTTTCTGAACCTTCAAGTACTGACTACCTTTAAAGAGATCTTGTGGTGCTGTATTCTAAAATTTTGCAATCCTCAGTAGAACGTAGCATTTTTGTGCATTTAAAGATCATCTTCTGCTATTTTGAGTGAATACCTTGCTCTTTTCTTGTATTTTTGTTTCTTTGAGGCAAAGGGAGTAAAGTCAACTATGGTTCCTCAATTTGTTCTCACTTTTCTGTTTTAGAAAACTTATTGACATCTGTGTTAATCTTGTCTCTAAAGCACATTATGTCATCCTTTCCTGGTGCATCTTTTAAGACAGTGGCTCCTTTCTCTTGACAGTATCCAAGCAAAATATGTGATTGCAATAAATACATGGGTATAACAGAAAAATTACGAGTCTTGTCTTGTTTTCAGTACCTGATTTCTTGAAGGCAAATATATGTATTTTTTTTTGGTGGGCTGCCACTGCACATTGGATCTTGGAATGTGAAAAAAATTCCAAAAATGACATCAAAATCCATTCTGAGATGTGGTGCCATGTATTTAGGTTACATTATTCTGCTCACAAATATTTTCCTTAGGTGTTCCTTCAAAAGAATAACATCTTTCTTTTATTTGGTTAAAAATTTTAAAGGCTTTAATTTTCTGAATTAAAGAGGCAATTATTTATTATTCCTTGTGATAGTGCAACTTCATAAAATATCAAATAAACTTAATGAGTAGCTAGTTTAAAATAAGAAAAGAAATATTATTTTACCTCATGTCATCCTTGCAAATTTAATTTCTAGTTGTTCAAAGGATCCACAGAAGAGAGTCTGGAAGACAGATACACTGGTACCTATTAGACATTTTAAACCAGTTCTAAAGCCAAACTCAGAAAGCTGTGAAGCTCTATTTAAACTCTGAGATGTTATCTTAGAACAAGTAGATGTCTCTTTGTTGCATTTTCCTTCAAGCAAGTGATGCTGCTGGTCTCATCTGCAAATTTATATATCGCAAACTGTATGGAGGTAAAGTAACTACTGAGATGCTGAAGATAAGGCTCTTGACCAATGTAATTAAAATCATAAAAGTAGAGTGTCCCAGTTTTTGGCCAGGACAGAGTTAACTTTTTCATTCTAGTTGTGAGGCGGTGGAGCCTGGAGCCCTATATAGGTGTGCCAGGGTTGTTCTGAACTGCTACACAGAAGCAGAAAAAAGTTATTGGATATCTACAACATTAGAGTCAGTAATTCCTAGAATGAGCACAGTTGAGGTAAGCACAGCTTTTCACTAGATTTTTGCCTTCCTACTTCTTAAAATAGTCTGGGATAGGGGAGTAGTGAAGGTACCCTGTACATGACTACACCAGAATTGTAATATCTGGTCCATGACTTTAAAGCATACTCAGACTGGAAGGTTCATGCAAAACTAATTATTTGTCATTAGATTTAAATGAATAAAATCTTACTTATTAAATCATTGTACCTTTCTTTAGGTTTGGAAGGATCTGCTGAGAAATAAAGAAAAATGAGTGGAATTTTATTTCTATCATCCTTTAACTGACCTTATATTTTTCTTTTCACCAACATTTTTCTACATCACTTGTCCCTTTACTGAAAGGAAGCCATACCATTGAGATGATAAAGGCTCGGTTTAAACAAAGATACCTAAATGCATGACTTGAAAAGATAAGCCAGAGAAGTTTTTTGTCCCACTACAATTGAGAATTTAGTGTTTTAGGAATGAACTGTTCATTTAAGTAATGTTTATTTGCTTTAAAACATTTAGTGGACAGAATGAAAGAAACGGTTCTGGAAGAACATATAGTTTCTCTTTAAATGCATGTGGTTCATTAACCTTTATCTAGAAATGTCATACATTAAGGAGAAATTGGCAGTTCACGAATTTAAAACAATAATAATTTGGCAGAAATTACTATTTTCACAGAATCACAGAATATTCTGAGTTGAAAGGGACCCACAAGGATCATTAAAGCCCAACTCATGATCCTGCACAGGACAGCCTCAAGAATCACAGCATGTGCTTGAGGGTATTGTCCAAATTCTTCTTGAACTTTGTCAGGTTGGCTTCCCTGGGGAGCCTGTTTCAGCACCCAACCACCCTCTGGAGGACCTTCTCCTAACATCCAACCTAAACCTCCCGACGCAACTTCAGGCCTTTCTCTTGGGTCCTGTTACCTGTCACCAGAGTGAAGAGATCAGTGCCTGCCCCTCCTCTTCCCCTCACAAGGAAGTTGCAACTACAATGAGGTCTCCTGTCAGTCTTCTCCAGGCTGAACAGACCAAGTGACCTCAGTCACTCCTCATATGGTATCCCCTCAAGGCCCTTCACCAACTTCGTTGCCTTCCTTTGGACACTCTGTAAGAGCTCAGTGTCTTTGTTATATTGTGGTCCCCAAAACTGCCCCCAGCACTGGAGGTGAGGCTGCCCCAGTGCAGAGCAAATCAGGACAATCCCCTCCCTTGCTCAGCTGATGATGCTGTGCCTGATGCCACCCAGGACACGGGTGACCTTCCTGGCTGCAAGGACACACAGAAGTGCACAGAGGACTGTTGATTAACTATGTTCCTATTGGAACAATATGAATTATGTTCCTATTGCCAATAAAAATTATGTTTCCTATTGGCAACAGCAAGAGCACAGGAATTGGTAAGAATGGTAGTATTTCCCTCTACTCTCTACAACAGCATATGGCAATTCTATTAATGTGGTCCTACAACGGTTAATATGTTGCTGGTTCATACATGTTTTAATAAACACCTGCTTAGTTTGTTCCTATGTCAGTGAGCTGTGTGATGGAGTGAAGTAAGAAATAATTGTAGTGTAGCAAGAATTTCTGTAAAATGAAGGGTCTTATTGTTCAGGAAACATGGATGTGGAATATGAGAAAATGAAGAATACAGAAGTACCTGTAGGAGACCCAGGAGAGTGGATGTCTTGATGGCACTGATGATCTGTCTGAATTATCTAGTCATAAAACAGGTTTTACTCCAAGTAGCCAATATCCTGGAGGAGGCAATAAATCTTTGTCCAGTGGAAAGGTCAGAGAACACTGGTCTTGGTTGAGTATTGTCATAGCTATTGTATCACAATTAGCTGCTCATGGCTTCCACAGGTGTGCTCTGGGTAAAAACCTAGCTGGATGGGTGTGCCCAGAGAGTGGTGGTGAATGGTGTCACATCCAATTTTGGATGTGGTCGCTAGTGGGGCTCCTCAGGCCTCAATACTGGAGCCAGTCCTGTTTAATGTCTTTATCAGTGATCTGGATGAGAGAATTGAGTGCATCCTCTGTCAGTCTGCAGGTGACACCAAGCTGGGTAGGAGTGTTGATCTGCTGGAGGGCAGGAAGACTCTGCAGAGACATCTGTACAGGCTGGATTGATGGCCCAAGACCAATGGAACGAGGTTCAACAGTACTGCCACACATTGCTACAGGCTTGGGGCAGAGTGGCTGGAAAGTGTCTCAGCTAAAAAGGACCTTGGGGTATTGAGGTGCTGGAACACGTTCAAAGAAGAACAGTGATGCTGGTGAAATGTCTGCAGCACCAGTTTTATAAGGAAAAGCTGAGGGAACTGGGCTTGTTTACCCTGGAGAAAAGGCGACCTCATTGCTGTCTACAGCTACCTCAAAGGAGTTGCATTGGGGTGGATGTCAGTCTCTTCTCCCAGATAACAGGTGATAGGACAAGAGGAAATGGACTCAAGCTGCACCCAGAGGAGGTTTAGATCAGGTATTAGGGAAAATTTATTCACTGAAAATGTGGTTCAGCACCGGAATGGCTGCTCTGGGAAGTGTTTTGAGTCACCATTCTTAGATGTATTTAAAAGATGTGCCACTTAGAGACATCCTTTAATGATGGACTTGGGAGTTCTGGGTTAATGGTTGGACCTGAAGATTTTAAAGGTCTTTTCTAACGTAAATTATCCTATGATTCTATGACAACACAAAATCTCATTTGGATTTAAATGCAAAATCCCTCATCTGTGCTACTACCACATGCTTAAGTGGTCTTTATACAGGTTCTGTAACTTCAGTAACAGGACTCAATTTTTAATCCCCTCAAATGCTTTTATAGAGCTTGGCCATCACCCAGCTTCCCACTATTCTCTTAAACATTACCATATTTTATTGAGTAAATTAATCTTACCATGTACATCATATATTCCATTAATATTTTTTCCTTTTGTAAGGATATCAAACCTTAATCATGAAGCATTAATTCAAAGTCATAATCCAGCTAGTTTCCCAACATCGTGCATATTGCTCTCTTTTCATACAATTATTTTTTTAATGATGTCTCAGAAAGTCTGTCAGCCTTACTACTTAAGCAAACTTTACGTGCCATTTCTTATCAAAGCTAAATGAGATCCTAATCTACAGAGATATTTTCATGAGCTTTGTTTGTCCATGAGCTTTATTTTCATGAGTATTGTCATTTGTCCTTTGTTACTATTATTGGTTTGACAGAAAGCTGTCTTAGAAGGAAGCTGAAACCCAAAATATACTGATGTGTATATCGTAAGGCATTATTTGTTCCTTCATTTGGGATGTCATAATGCCTGAACCAAAATCTAGCGAAGCACATATACTTACATTATGTCTTCCAGAATTGAAAAGATGTTACATGAAGTATGCTTTAGATGACAGTAAGAATTACTTTTGTAGTTATTACAGATGTTTTTAAAAACTCAGGATTTAAAAANCATATGTCATTTTTTTTGTCCGGTAGAGATGGCCCATACTGCTGAGTGGAGTCTATGGCCTTGATTAAGAAAATAACACTGGAAAGCAATGAATTCAACACTTCCTGCTCTTTAAAAAAATCGGAATGAAGGCATTTTAATTCTAATATACACCACAGATAGTAACTTTTTTTTTGTTTTTTAAAGACTCTTCATGTTGCCAAAACTGTTGGTGGACAGTCTTGCTTTCTTGGTTGTCTTTTCTGAGCAAAAGCAAGAAATTTCCAGGAATCTTGGCTCTTGATTTGTCTAATTTACTCCTCAGACTAGTTATGGATTTTACACAAGTCCAGACCAGTAATCCTCAGAGTCACTTAGAATTTCTTCACTTATATCAGAGGAACAGGCTGGGATGACTTTAGTCTCCTTTAGGTAGCCCACAAAAAGGTTTGGGGATAGGGTTTCTTTCCCCCCTTTGCCTTCCTCTCTCACTTCCTAAACTGTACCATAGAATAGATAGAACCCACCTGAGATTCTATCCTTTGCAAGCTAAATGACCCAACTTTTTCCTTTCCTTCCCCAAATGGTACAACTTTATACAAAGAACTCTCAATGAATTAATTTAGAAAGGCTTGACAGAACAAAAAAAGCCCAAATATTTAGTTGATTCAGAGCTTGCTTTGATATTTGTTATTCCGTAACTCACTAAAACATATCTGCCAAAGGTACAGCAACTTTAGTAGATTTTATCTGCACTTTGCTGGATCTTTGAAACTTAATTGATGTGCTCAGTAAGTGGAGCTCGTATTGTTTCTTAGAGATAGAGTTATCCCAGATTATCTTTTCTTTTTCTGTATTGTTATTCTTTCAACAGGCATCCATTGCTACTCTAATGCATTTTGTCTTATAACATAGAACTGGCAGGGGCTCTGCTTTCAAGCGAAATATTGTCTACAGAAAAAAGTGCAGCTGGGAGAGACTGTATTGTTTTCTCCATAATGATCAATGAGCTTGAAGTTTGCTTGAGGAACACTTTTGCTTAGCTGGACTAAGCAGAAAATTGTATGAGTGTATTAAACAACTGTACAGAGGAAACACCAGATTTAATGACCTTGGGAAGAATTATAGTATTAATAAAACTTTTGCTTCAGGAGATTACTTTCACATATTACCTAATTATGGGTAAATTTATTGCTTTTGTGGGGAGGGCTGTGGAATTTGGGAGAAAATAGAACAGTTAGTTTGATAATAGAAATATTTAATATATAAGTATTTGTCTTTGGAATGATAATTGTTCCTAAGTTATCCTGTTTTTGCAGTCTGTTTGTCTTAGAGTATTACTGCCCCTGACATAAATATGTCCCACTTGTTGGAAGCGTGTGCAATGTTTTTCTCAATTAAGCTCACAATGAAGTTGTACAATGGTTGTTACTAAAGTTTTTCTCAAAAGTGAATCATCTAGAAACTAAAAATGCAAATTCTTACATAGTGGCTAATATCAAAGTGTGTTGGTAAAATAGACACAAAACAAGGAAATGTTAGTGTTTTAGGTTCAGTTTAAGGAGCATACACTGTACAGAAGGTCATTGTTACCTCACAAAATGTAGGTTATGACTGTTTATTTTAATCATTACAAATAGAAAGTTATATTGTTAAAGTCGTTGTGAATTAAGAATATACTGTAACTCTTATATGTGCAGATTTTTACCAAAATTTTGGAATCTATAAAAGTAGCAAGGTAATTTCCAGACTGCAGTTTTGCTTTCTGAACAGAAAGCAAATATTATAGAATACTCTATAATGAAAACAGACTGCTGAATTAATCGATCTTCTGGCCATGTACATGGTGTAAATTTCTTTCTTGTTTGTTTCTTTTTTTCCCTTACCCAACGTGTTGTTTTTGTAGTTTGAGCTAACTGTTCAGCTATCCATTCCCAATGGTGAAAGAATAATTTCTCATCCCTTTATTACAGTAGAACTATAACACAATTAGCATTTCCAGTATCATAGCTCTCTTTTTCAGGCAAATTAAAGCTGATCTTTTGACATTTCCCCATAGTTCAAGACCCTTGTTTTAATTTGTTTGCTGGTTTTTCTCCCTCTTTTAAACAAATGGCAAAAACCTGAGGCAGGACCTCATCCAGTGTTTTGACACCATTTTGTATGGCTGAATGGCTTCCTCCCATGCCTTCCAGAAAATACAGATGACAATATTTTCTTGACTAATGTCGGCCGGTCACGTGGGCTG
>VZTX01017241.1:0-20339 GCA_013400915.1 Pardalotus punctatus
CTCAACCCTCGGCATTACAAGACAATGAACAAAATTGTGGATGGACCCTCTGCACGCCACCTATTCCGCCCTGACTATGAGCCACACCCAGCTCCTCCGTGGAAGAGAGAGTCCCTTGCTTCTACACCCCCCCAGCAGTGACATGGATGGTATAGAACAAAAACCTAGACATGCCTACAGGGCCAGGCTCTGCCCCCTCATGGGTGATGTGAAGAATATTTTTTTTAAAATTAACCCTGTCCAGGCCAAAAAACAGGACACTCAACAAAAAAATTGTATTAAATATTTCACATCAACAGTAGGCTAAGACCATGCTCATATGGCTTATGCAAACACTTTCCACTGATATTTTTGGTCAGTGACCATGTTCAATTCCCTATTCATTATGCTAGATCACAACTATCTGAATCAAATTTTCTAAAAGATATAAACCCCTATGGCCCTTGGCTTTCATACAGTACTACCCCAGAACCAATAAATTAACAGAACAGAGCACAACTGTCCACTGTACAGCACACATTTGTTTTGATTCTAGATCCTTTCTGTTTCACCCAAACACACACCAAGTATAGCTGGATTCAAGTTCCTATCCAATTTTCAATTAAACAAATTTGTTATACAAAATAGGAAGAACAGGCCAAATAATTACTGTCTATTTCACAGTCAAATAATGAAACTGCAAAACAAATGCCTTGAAATCAAAGCTTACATTTTAAAGGAGAATGTCTAAATATTTTTATAAAATAGACTTTTCTCTTTTGTAATAGAATAATGAATTGAATGCCAACAATGGAAATTTATTTTTTCACCAAATTTCTGTCTTCCTTCCATGTATACACACTGCATGTTTCTGTACAGTTCCTCAGGAATAATAGATTGCTGGCAGGTATTCAATTTTTTTAGAAAACACTATTTATTTGGGAAGAAGAGTTTGATTATGCTTGCTTTATAAAAAGAGAAACACCCATGGCAACTCACAATACATTATCTTCAGAAGCTCCTTTCCATACTGTAATATCCAATAGTCCTCAAAAATAACTACAGCACTAATTTCAGGCACTCCTAGGTGCCTTGTAAGATACCCTTCCGTTCATGAATCCCAGCAGAATGAGGCAGCAAAAGGACATTCAGGGAGTTCTCTTGACCAGTATTTTGCCATTTGTCATCAGAGCTGTCCCTTGAAACTTGCTGCAGTCATTTCTCTGCCAAAACGTAAGTATTTTCTCATGAATTTTGAGAAGAAGTCAAGGCTCGTTGTAACAACGTTGCATGAATTTAGTATCCAGCAGATTGAGGAAAAAGCAGCCTCCAGGAAAGACCAAAGACCTCAAGCCACACTATGCAAGTTTCGGACCTACTTATATCACTGAGAGTCTAGGGCTTGAGGCTATTAACTACAGAACACATCGGTATCATTACAGCAAAACGACTAAAGATTTGAACTGTATGTGACCAGCCCATTGAAACCAAACCTAACCTGTACATTTCAAGTCAACTATAGGAATGAGCTGAGGCTAAAATGCTAATCAGATCAACATTTCTGATGAAACTCATTCTTTCAGTATGCATCATTTGAACAGATTTATCTTACACAGCTAAATAAAGAGCTTCTTTGAAGCTCTCCACAGTATACTCCACTGCTCTCAGATTATTGTTAGCAGTGGAAAGAGCATGGAAAAATACTAGAAATCTTCTTCTTCTACAGCTCTCTCAACTGCTGTGATCAGTTTCCTCAGATGACATTCATTTTTGAGGCACTTCATTCCTCTGTACTGAAAACACATTGAAAACTACATAGGGCTGCAGCTTTAATCTAGCATCCTTTATTACTGTATTTGTTATTTAACTTAAATCTGTCAATAAGCTTATGATCTTACACCTGATTTATTACCTGCCCTGCAAATCTCAATGGAATTACAGTAGATCAAAACAAGTTTGATCTGGCAGAAAAATATCAGGCTTTCAGTCTACAGAGACAGCCTTTTAGATCATGAACTCCATTATCTCTGAAGTGAACATGAAAGGCTTTTATTTTTCTGTCTTCTCTTCATGGTATGCAGATTAAGTTGGTGATCAAGAACACTAAAGAGTTAATACAGGAATTCTTTTTTTCAGATACAGTTTTATGAAAATCTACTCCTCCAAGGTTGCATTTGTTTGGATGGGGGAGCTGAGGGTGCTTTTCTGGGTTTTTGTTTGGACAAGCGAAACACTTGTTAATTTTCCAGGGAAATTATCATCATTCTAAAGGAAAGGCAAAGCATATGTTTTGCCTGGACTGGTAAATCTTTGTGTCAATTTTGCAAGGCACTTCAATATCTTTTTTCTCCCTCTCTCTCTCTCTCTCTCACACACACACACACACACAATTAAGGTATCACATGTAACTGGGAACAAAGACTACAGGGAACAGAGTTTAATGGACTGTGATTACTGTTCTGGAACAGATTGAGTCTCTTTATAGCCTATGAGAAGATGATGTGAACTGAATTCAAACAAAGAACTGATAATGGATTTTACTGAAAGCTACACAGTTAAAAAGGACACTCTCATAATTCATAGCCATAGAAGGTACCTCAAATAAAAAAGGGATTTTAAAAATTAAGAGGTGGATTACATATAAAACAACAGATTTAAACATTTTATCTCTATATAGTACTTTACTTTCAAGAAAGGAAAATCAATAATTATATTTACTTTTATTTTAAATATTTTCATTAGTAAATAGTGTTATGTTTTGGCTATTTTGCACTAATAGCCAAAATATATTTGCACTGGCCCCTTCTTGTTGTTCAGGCAGTTCTGTTCATGTCTCTATCTAACATAAGCCTCTGTTGTTACCAAATCAAATCAACTGTACTTCAACCAATGCTTTAAAAATAAAGCATATTTCATGTCAGCCATTCTGTTTCCCTATACTTCTTACTCCAAATCAGCTACCCAGACATTTTCTTCTTCTCCCAAGATGAGGGAAGAGATGATTTTTCAGCTATTTGTAATGATTCTTCTTAACTTGTTCACAGCATGGGGGAGGGAATACCTCATCCCTGCATAAATACCTCCCTTTGTGTCATTTCTGATGTGCTGTCCTAGGTGTCTGTTTTCTTTAATCTGATATCTCTCCAAGCAGTGGAGGCTGCCTGCTACTGAGTAAACAGCTTATGAATTTTAGACAGCAGATGAGAAAATCTGTTTAAAATATATTTACTATAGTGCTATCTGCTTCAAATTCTGCCTTTTACACAAGAAGGAAAACACTGTTTGTAAATCAGAATATGCCTTATTAAATTTCTTACTGAATGAGACTGAAGGATTAAAACAATGCATAGAACTTTCTGTGTTATTAGTAAAACTGATAAGTTAACTGATAAAAAATCACCAAACATCCCATTTTCTGATTCCTGAGACACATTTTCAAATGCCATTTCAATAATGTCTGTCTTAAGAACTGATCCAGTATTAAAGCCAGGCCTGAAATCTAGTGCAAACAGATGAATCTTCATGGTCTTTTTTCACTGTATTAAACAGGATTAGTTCTGCATATGAACAATCCTTTCTGTACCTCTAATTACATTGTACAAATATTTTAAAATTGAAATACTGTCAAGTTTGTAATAAGCAAGCTCAAGCTGAAGTTTTTCTAATAGGTAATTTTCTTCTAACTTTGAATCCTCCCACCAGACACCCACATTGTCCTCGTCTTTTTGTACTGCCTGTGCTACAGACATCTCCACTAGAAAAGACTCAAACAATTACCTAATGGTGCAGAACCAGCATGACAGCACTTGCTGCTGTGCACCCCATTTCAATGAGAATGTGTTTTGTATGACTCAGAATGAATCAGACTGAGGAAAGAGAACTGCAGTCCCAGAAATAATAAACAGCAGCATACAATTTGGCAGAAAAATCCTATGCTGCTTAATCATCACTGCCCCACGATTAATTGCATTGCACATTATATATTGCATGCCTAAATAGGACACACTTGTGGATGTACGATCATGTTTATAATGAGTTGCACAAATATTAATTAAGGCTCTTTGTTGAAAATATCAAGCCCTAATCAACCATAAACAGGTACTGATATAATTCCAGATGTCCTACCAAAAGACATCAAGGCATTAAGAAGTCCATTACCATACCCATCCTTATTTCCCCACAAGCCGGACTGGTGCTGTGAAAGCATCTGTGAAAGGGGTGCACATCACTTAGGAGGCCCAAAATCCCTTTTTCCAACTATCCAACACATCAGTATATGATGAGTTGTAGACTCAAGATCCTCCAAAGTAGAGAATGCTTATTCATACAGCCCTTTCACACAGTCAGACTCAAAACTAACAGAATGCTGAATGTTTTTAGAGGATCAACTGAGCTGTCCATCCAAGTCCTCCAAATGAACAGGGAGATTGCTACTTATTTAACAAAGCCCAGCTGCCAGGTCTTCACAGCAAAGCCACATACATGAGACACCTAACAACTTCCATCCTTTGCCATGTGTATATAGCAGGGGCACAGCCCCCAGGGAGCGATGGGCACTGGCAGAGCCCCACTTCTGCCGTGACCTCACACGAATCTTTTCTGTGGAGGTACACAACTTACAGACAGTGTTACACCAGACCTTGGCTCTAATCAGTAATCAGAGATGTGTAACTTTCAACATGTTCCCCAAACTGGGTCAGATTCATATTTTAGAATGGTGACGTCAAATTCCATGTAAGATATACACTCTGAAGGTATGTCTTACCCTAGCCAAATCTTCTACTGAGTCCCCCAGCTGATGAGTGCTGCTCTCTCACTCTTCATCACATATTGGTCAGAACCTCACTACCACCGCTTGAGTACAGATCTGTTTTGAATACACAAAATCATATTCTCTTTCTTCATAAAAACAAAAAGGAAAAAAAACCTTTATTAAAATACTATCAGCATACAATACTTCCAGCAGAATATTAAAAGCTCTCTTAAATAATATAGAAACAATAAAATTCCTGCATTTCCATATCATGTTTCTTTTTTTCGCTCCCTAATCCTCCATTATTTACTTTCTGGTTTGGTTTGCCTAGCTTTTTCCTTTATACATTGATGCTGCTACAACCAGTGGCTCTATAGTCTGCTTGCTCCTACATTTATGTAGAGGTCTCCTTTTATTCCATCATTTGCATAATGTCTCTTATTTTCATGCATTTTTAGACAAATAGTTATTGTAGACCAAATTTTAACAACTCACCATGAAAAGCAATTAGCCTCAGTAAAGTCACCAAGTCCAGTTCCTTCACTTTTAAGAAGAATTCTAATATTTAAAGTCACTGCACACAATCAAAAATCCTTGAGATGTCCTGTACTGCACCATCTTATGGTCAACTGCACTTATTTAAAAGACCTTAAAGTACTGCAGTACTCACTAACTTTTAAAAAGAGGATTGCATTTCCTGAGGCAATGTCTCAGGGGTGTCACAGCTGCATAGCTTTCCTGGAAAACCTTTATTTGAGTTTACAGTTCACTACCTTTGACTGAATAACGACTATATCTTAAATCACTAGGGCTGGAATCTCAGGAAGGGCTTCCCCAAGGGATTTCCGCTTTCTCCAGAGGACAAAAGGAAGCCAGGACCATGTTTCTTTGCCAGTTTTATTCCAACATTTATTTAATGTCAACAATTTAAACATCAGCGCTTTCTTACTTTCAAAGGTGGAAATACTAAACATACATGATAAATTACCTCAGCAGTCAGCAACTATGACTGCTTTTCTTCTATAGTCTCTTCAGCAGCTTTCTGTTCCATCAGAGATGGTTGCCAAGTGATTTTGGTTTCCTGTCTAGCTACTGTTCTGTACATCCTTACAAGAGGAGAAAAGAGGCCTAGAGCCATCCCAGGTAGATTGATAATGGCTCAGAGGCCCCATGTGTTGCAACACTCATCTCCAAAATATTCTCTCCCCATGGAAAACAAAAGAAAGAGGATATTAGAAGGAAGTGTAGTTAGTATCCAGGTATCTTAACTTCCTTTTTTCTTTTTATTGTCCTTCACCTCTCTGTCAGGCAGTCTCCGGAATATCCAAGTAACAGCTTTAGAGAGTGGTTTGGGGGGTGCAGATGTGATTTGGCCTGTTCTGCAGACCTTGACTGAGTGCACCATATAGCCTGCGTAGCATTAGCCTGCTTTCAGGGAGACTCTCAGAAGCTCACTTAGGGAGAAAAATATTAACAGCAGGGAGGAAATGCAGACCTGGACTGGCAGTGCATTAATCCACTGAACTGTCTGAACACACAAATCCCCTGGAGCGTTCAAAACTGAACTAGTATTTGCAGTCTGGTTCCTGCATCCCCTTTGAGCATGGCCTTGAGGACAATGCTGAAATTGCTCTGAGAAAAGAGACTAGACAGACACACACAGAGAAAAACAGACCTTTATTGGTATGCTTTTCAGTTAAAATGGGCCAATAAATTTAAATCTAAATAATCCCAATTATAAGATTTTGAAGTGACCAAAGGCATAAATTAGACTTAGACTTTTTTGATCCATATACCCTGTCAAATCAACACTTCAGTGTTTCCAGGCCTTGAATGTCACAATAACTAATACCAAGAGAAAAAGGTTTGTATTTATTCTGTGCTAAATAAAAGATGGGTTTCATGACTGAAGGGGACTATTATCATCAGACCTATTGCTTAAGGCAGTTCACTGAACTTCCCCAGTGGTATTTGAGTTGACCACAGACTTTCTTTTTGAATCATAGAAAAATATCCAAGTAACTAGGGAAAATAGAAATATTATCTACCATGTAGATAGCAATTTTAAAAAAGAGATTGAGAGATGCAAAACTTTAACAGTACTCTCTGGGTTGAAATTTCTGATGGAATACTGTATTGGGTTTTTGTTGATAGGTTTTGGTAGTGTTTCCTTTCAGTTGGTCTTAGAATTATGACGCAGACATGGTTAAAGGGATAAAAGGGTTTTATCTCGGTATCTTAATAGGATCATAGATGCACAGCTCTTCAAAGGTGGAACACCCCAAGATGCATACACACCATATGATGTACATACAATTTTTACGGACCTTGTAAAGTAGCATATCTGTCTAGAATTTCCCAATAAGAAAGTTAATAAATGAAGTAATGTCTCCCTATTCTAAAAAATCCCTCCCCCCAAATGAGGTTAGAGCCCAGTTTACAAAATATGTTCCAGAGAGAAGGTTTCAACCAAGGTTGAAACCTTGAGTTTTTTGATAGCATAGGGCCCTTTGGCTTCCTACTTTCTTTCTGCCTTGCAGAACCCCAAAACTAAGCTAGACTATCAGACTACAATAAGGGTGTAGAGGATACAGAAAATATATAGAAAGGTATATAAAATATATAAAAGGGTATATAAAAAAGGAAAGGCAAAAACCATCAGGATCAGTAGTAGCAGGGAATAGAGGGGTGGCTCCTGTGAGAAGCTGGCAGAAGCTTCCCCCATATCCAACAGAGCCAATGCCAGCTGGCTCCAGAATGGACCCACTGCTGGCCAAGGCAGGGCCAGTCAGCGATAATAATTTGTGACAACATATTTAAAAAGGAAAAAAAGTTACTGTGCAGATGTAATTGCAGCCAGAGAAGAGTGAACTGAGAATATGAGAGAGGAACAGCCCTGCAGACACCAAGGTGAGTGGAGAAGGAGGGGCAGGAGATGCTCCAGGCACCAGAGATTAAATTCTCCTGCAGCCCACCGGGCAGACCATGGTGAAGCAGCCATGCCCCTGAGCACATGGAGGTCCACGGGGATGCAGAGATCCACCTGCAGTCCATGGAGGAGACCTATGCTGGAGCAGGTGGATGCATGAGAGGGGGCTGTAGTTCTGTGGGAAGCCCATGCTGGAGCTGGCTCCTGGCTGGGACCTGTGAACTCATGAAGAGGGAAGCCCACATTGGAGCAGGTTTACTGGTAGGACTTGTGGCCCCGTGAAAAACTCATGTGGGTGCAGGTTGTGCCTAAAGGACTGCACCGCATGGAAAGGGACCCATGGTGGAGCAGTTCATGGAGAACTGCTGCCGATGGGATGGACTCATGCTGGTAAAGCTCATGGAGAATTGTCTCCCACAGGAGGAACCCCACACTGGAGCAGGGGAAGGACTCCTCTCCCTAAGCAGAGGCAGAAATAACACGCAATGTACTGACCCTAACCCCTATTCCCTGTCTCACTATGCCACTAGGGGGAAGGAGGCAGAGCTGGAAAGGAGGGAGGGTGGAGGGAAGGTGTTTTTAAGATTTGTTTTACTTCTTATCCTGATCTGATTTTGATTAGCAATAAATTCACTTAATATCCCTAATTCAAGTCTGTTTTGCCCTTAATGGTTTTTGGTGAGTGATCTCTCCCAGTCCTTATCTTAACACATGAATTTTGTGATATCTTCTCTCCCCTGTCCAGCTGAGAGCTCTGGTGGGTGCCTGGCACCCAGCCATGGTCAATACACCACAAATACTGAGGAGCATTCCCAGGCTCTGGGGTAGAGATATTGCAGATTCCTGCAAAAATGTTGTCATCCATGTCTTAATTCCATGTGTCATTATATCAGACTGTAACTGCTTGTCCATTTGAAAGATTTTGTTTATTTAACAGATTAAGTATAGTGTATATTGAGAGAAACACTGTGCCATTATCTACACACAATAATGGGAAAAAGATTTATCTGTACTTTAGTAAATAGACCAACATTAAGAGTGTTGACATCTGAAGAACTACACTTGGAAAAAAACATTAACCATGGACTAAATATATTGTCACTTGGTAGAGTCAATTCAAAAGCAAAACTGCTGTGAAGTTAATGACTAAAGAATGGGTTTAAAAATGCAAAAACTTAAAATTATGAAAAAATGTAATTCAGAAAGATACAGTTTGTGGCAGTGACCCAATCTGCTTTCTCTATGAAGATCAATGGGATCAGTTGGCCAGATTTTCCCTCAGAACAGTGAGCCTGAGGGGGAGGGAGAAGGCGAGGCTGGGGAATTCCCCACATTTCCGGCCTCTTAAATTGTCCCTCAAAGCTTTAGCTACTCCCCTTTCCCCTCCCCGTTATTTCATATGTGTTAGTTGCTGGAAAGTTCTTCGTTCTTTGGACCCCCATTTGTTAGTTTAAATGTACCCCTCCCCTTGTTTCGTTTTATTGGACACTTGTGGTTGTGTAATCCTTCCCTGTTGGTTAATCTGTTGTTCCTCCCCTTGGACTGTCCCTTTCTGTTCCCCTTAAAACCCTCTGCAAGGGTCGTTTCTTTGTTCTTTTGACACCCCCCATGGTGTCGTTGTTCTCAGTTGGGGAATAAAGGCTTGGTTTCCGTGGCAACTGAATCCTTCCCATCTCCTTTATCCCCACAGTCACTACAAAGTTATCCCCTGCTGCCAGCCCCAGCTGAGGTCTCTGCAAACGGCTCCCAGCTTGTGAGCAGGAGCCAACCACTGGATTACAAGGGACACAAAAAGCGGTCTCTGCTGAGGCATGCGTGTTCCCGTTGCGCGCTGACCACCGGGTGGTCAAGCAGGCAGTGACAACAGTTAACAAAAATTTTTTAACATCCTCTTTTATAAACCTGTGACAGACTGGTCTGTCAATAGTTGATGACTCAAACAATCAACCGCTTAACCTCTCAGGTACAGGGGGTGTGCACACCCATCATCAAAGGCTCACTGTGAAAACTCCTTTATGGAGAAGGACTGGGACACTCACACACAGCCTGAAGGTTTTCATCCGTGCTAATGGGTCATAACTGATTCAACTTCCCAGGTATCAGAGGCAGCTCTAATGTCTTAGGAGGTGTCATAAACCATCAAAGACTCCCAAAGTGTCCTGTGATCCAAAATATTACATTACCCAGAGTAAAACTCCCTGAGTTAGGGAAAGTACCTGGGCATTCCTAGCTGAACCAGAAGGAATGTAAACAGAGTGGATTGCTTCATGGGCTTCCCCCACCCTTGACAGATCAAGACAATGACCATCACTTTGACCAGGACTCAAACCCTCACTATCAAGAAGACCAAAAAAGTAAGGCCAACAGGACCCATGGAGTGGTGATGCTTTTTCTACTGAATCTGTTTATCACTCTATCTCTTCCCACCCCACTGCCTTTTCCTGTCTCTTCCTATCTCTCCCCCTCTCCCTCACATGTACTTAAAAATACAAAAAAAAATTAAATAAATTTTAAAATAAATAAAATATTAAATAAAATAAATAAATAAATTTAAATAAATAAATCCTTTAAATAAAAAATCCATACTGACTTTAGCATATGGTCTTATCTGTACCTTAATTCAGGCAGAGACATTTCTCTAATAATTTTAATAACTGGATCTCAAAAAAGCCTGGAGGAGAAAATCTTATTTCACTGTTTGAACCAAATCTTCACATTCTCTAAAACTGCCTTTCATGCAAAACTTTAAGTCTAGGCCTATGAGCCCAGTGTTTCACTTAAGATTAAATTAAGGGATACTTACAGTAGAATATACTGTACTAATTTACTAATTGTTGTAAATTATGACTTTCAACCACAAGGGGATGATTTGAAAAATTTTGTGTGCCAGGAGTAACATCAAATACAATGTGCCATGGTGCTCATTTAGATACTGACTAGAAGTTTCCTTGGAAGGTGAAATACTGTTTCCTTAAAGAAAAATATGGGCCTGGAGGCAATTTTCCAGATAGAGAAAATCTGTGAAAAAACAGATTTATTTCAACATACCTAAAAATTTCCATATACAAATATCAAGTGATTGTAAGAACAAAGTCCTTTTCCTAAAGAGAAAATGTCCCTGTTTTTCATTAATATGCAGTTATGAACTATCCTAAATATGATATCAACCAAGGATAAAACATTCCTCCAAGGTGATGAAAAATTGCCAATCCCAGAAAATGACAGACTGACTTCATTACAATGGTAATTATTCAATAAAGGCACTGTAACAGGAAACAATGTACTCTCCATTTCCCAATTTTACTATCTGCAAAAACATGCTTAAAACACCCAGGGTTATGTTTGCAAGCCTGTGACCAAGACAGTGTTACCTTGTCCCTTAGTCACAGCCAGAAATATTGATGGAGACTAAAAGCACCACAGTGCTTGGTGTGTATTTATATCTGCTCTTAAGCCTTCTCTCAAATCCACTGTAAAAAAAAATCTTCAAACCTTAGAAAATCAGATCTGGAAATACTTTCATCAAGTTAGGAATAGGCTACTGAGCTTAACAATATCACGGATTTTAAAAACCTCTACCTCAATTTCCATCTTCCACATACATATCTCGGAAATTTTAGATAATTCCAGTTTCTCCTCTAATATATTATACCAACTGCTAGTTGTGCTTTAGCTGTGCTTTTCTGAACAGTGGGAAGTCCTTTCAGCTTGTCATGTTTGCAAGTGGTTTCATTCATCAGTTTGAGAGAGAGGCAAATATACAGTTTGTAGGGACGTTCATCTGTTTTTATATAGAAATACACAGAAAATAGGAATATACTTCTCTCTGCCTCAGATCATTGTGGACACAGAGCACAGCTCCCCTTTACTGAAGCTGGAGCTTTTTGGTATCTAAGGAGGTGAGTAGGTGCAAAACTGAGTGCTGAATAATCTGATCCTGTCATGGTCCCAGGGGCCACAGGAAGTTAGCACTGTGCAAATGCCTATAAGTTATACTTTGAAAGAACATTTAGGAGTTAAACTCCAGAGTTCAACTCCAGAGTTCCATGCATCCTTTGCCTTCTATGAGCTTCTCTTAGTACAGAGCATTCAACTTGTAATCAGTGTTTAAGCTTTAGAGAGAGAAAGAACTATCATTATTGTTCATTCTCACATATACATATAGTGGCTAAAAAAATGTACTTTGTAAAGTCAGCATCAAGCCCCACCATTTGTGGTATTAATTCAAGTCTTCCTGCCGAGGATCACGCCTCATCTCAATATCTATCTAAGGTTAAAGAAAATAAACAGGATTCAAAATTTGCATACTGAAATATTTTTCCTTCTAATTTCCAGCACATGGTCACCCCAAGTGTGACCGAGGGAAATCGTTTGTTACCTTTTTATTTCTTCCAAATATTCTGATTTTTGGACTCTGCTGAAGACTATGCCTAAACAACAACCAGAAATATCTCTGAACACTAAAAGAGACTTGAATGTGCAAACTCCTAAAATACTCCCTAAAAGATCTTTGTCCTGTACCTCTTCCAAACAGGTCCATGAACACAATCTGGTAGGCAGAGTTTTTCAGGAACTACTCCTAAAAGGCAGCTTGTACTCAACCACCTTTTGAAGAATAAGAGAGTTTGCTAATGTGTGCGCACAGTATTACTTGCCAGTTAGTCCCAGTGTCTGGGAGAGGTGTCCAAGAAGGGAAGACACAAAGGATTAGGCATTAATGTCAGATAATATTCCATAAACATTCAAATGTAGTGGTAAGAGAGTTCACAGTAGAGTAAACCCAGTATCAGTGAATATAACCAATGTCATAAAAGCACTGGCAGCAAAAAACCTAATTGCAAATAGTCACACTAGAAAAACATGCTCAAGGAAGGAGCTTGAGAGGTTAATGGGGGAAATAAAGAAAAAAGCAGTTAAGGACTTATCACAACTTTGTCTCTCTTCCTCCTCGTGTTCTGTATCATGCAAACACTACCAGTAGCAATGATTAGATGTTTGCATCTACTCATGACATTGCAGGACATACTATATTTTTTTTAATTACCATTTAGAGAGTTTTCAGAGTGGATGGATTTTACAGCACATTTTTCCCTCCTTCCTACTTTTCAATTTGCAGATATTCCTGCTAGAAAACACACATGTATTCTACTGAAAACATCTCTTCAGCAAAATGTCTTTACATAAGAAAACTGCATTTCTTTGAAAGCCCAAGTAGCTGATTTTTTTGGTTGGTTGGTTTTTTTGTGGGTTTTTTGTTTTTTCGGTTTTTTTGTTTACTGTTATAAGAAAACCATAAAAGTCTCTTTTTGACTAAAAATATTCTGCTGGGGGGGGAACAAAAGTTGAGACCAGAGCACCTTTTTTCATCCTTTTGTTCAAGAGTTAGACTGAGACACTTAAAAAGTACCCAGCAATTATATCAATTCAGAAGAAAAGAGAATCCCAAGTCTGAGTCTTGTCATTGTCTGTTGCTGTAAGTTATCACAGCCAGATGCCTCACTGTGGATACTTCTATCAGCAGAGATCTGGCTCTCTATCAGAGAAGCTAACAGGAACCAAGGAAATTACTAGGCTGAACATAGGCTAGCTAACCTTACTTCTGAAGAAAAGCAGTGGGATCCCTAAGAATCTTACTGGACAAGTTCTGAAACTTACAGTTGCTTCATACAAGATTTTAAGACCAGGGTGCCTGTACTATGTAAGTGAAGGAGAGGGATGGCTTGTGGCTAGTAAACATTTCCAAATATTCAATGATACTAGCTGACAAGCAAGTTCACATGTTCTGTTCAGCTCCATATGTAGTGAATGCTTGCAGCTCCTACTGCATTTGGAAGAACCTGAGTACTCAGCAGGAAAACCAACATGAAGTCCTACCCTCAGTGGAGGACCTTTCTATCAAATTCTTTCTTTTTTATCTTATAGTCAGCACATACAAATAGAAACATGCAAATTTAGCAGCTGATTTGAAAACTATGAGATTGCAACACTTTACATTTCAATTTCTTATTCTCTTAAAGCCCAACAACAACAGTGATGAATGATATTTATCTACTGCATTATTAAATAGTATTTAATATCAAATTATGATTAAGACCTGTCAGTTGTAGGAACACAGAGCTTACTCAAAACTTCCCTTTGACCAGGCCTGTATTTGTTCCACTGAATCTTTCCTTGTGGACACCATCATTTCTTTATTTTCATTCATTTCTCTCCTTTTTCAAAATGTGGTACAACAAGTTTGCTAGAAGAATTAGTTTTGAAATTTTACATACCTTCCCAAGAAAGGCTAAATAAAATATATCTAAAAAAAATATATCTTTCTCTAAATATATCCCAAATAGAGAAATGCTATACCACAAATCTTCACAAAAACCTAAGTGTGTTGGTATGCAAGATTATGTGAAATGAATTGGTAATCAGACAAATAATTACAAAGGCTATCAAAGAAAATAAAAACTAAAACCTTCAAACATTGTTCCTCTCAGTAGCACATTTTCAGGAGCTTACACATAAGTTGTTTAGGGAAAGGAGACAACACTAAGCAAACTACACAAGCACTAAGAAAGTCTGTATTTGTGTCTACATTATGAAATCCAAAGGAGACTTTGCAGTCCTGTCAAGTTATCCAGACAGGGGAGGAGCCTGACACGCTGTAAAATAACTGAAATACCCATGACAAAATTTGAAGAGTTCCTTATTATAGACATTATGTAATGGAAAGATAAGTGAGATCAGATAAAAGGATAAATACAGTTGTCACCCCATATGAATGCTAAAAGTCATGTAACTTCAAGGAAAAAAAGAAAAAAAATTATAATTAGCCTAACAAGTATAATCATCACATTACTATTGTCTGCTGGGAGAAACTGTATCAGAATATTCTGGAGATGGTCTGGCACTACAGAAGGCTTTCCTAAATATGAAATTAACTGCATAAGCATTGCTCTGTTAAGGTAAGATACCACCAGATATTAGTAAAAACAGAAAAATGTAGCTTTTGGAAGATGTATTATAGCAATAAATCAACTACTCAGTCAAACAAATGATAGCTCTGAATCTACAATAAGTCTTTAGAAATATAGGATAGGTTAAAAGAACAGAACAGTTAATGCCTCTCAAAGACACTGATTAAGAATCCACACACCCTGTGAGTTTCCCAGCCATGAGCTGGGAGCCATGAGTGTCAGTCATTTGTTCAGCTTCCCTAAGCTGTCCTTTCAAATTTACTGTTTCTCATTCTGTTTAGCTGCTGGTCTTATTGAATGGCACTCATTATCTGAATGTAGAAGGAGTAAATATAAAGACAACAGATGAAAAAGTATGTTGGATCTGATTAGGAATAATGATTATCTAACAAATAGGGATACTTTGCTGTACATATTAGTATGTTTTCTAGCATGGTTTCAAAGTGCTTTGCAAAGATATTACAAGATCAAGGAGCAACCAGAACTCCTTAAGTATTTTCTCAGTCAGGAACAATAGTTCCTTCCCTTTATCAACTTTTGAAGAATTAAAACTGAAATGACAAAACTGTAGCATGAGGCAACATGAAGAAGAAAAATTAGATGAAGTCATGCAAATAGTGTCTTAATGACTAAAAGTAATTGTAAGGATTGCACAACTGTGCATCACAATTATGGCTAAGACAATGCCTTATTTCCTCAAAGTGTGTTAAGTCAACACAGATAACAGTTTCTGCTTAGCGTACACATGACTTCACAGTTTTTTAACAAAGGTCTTCAAGAACAGAATCTATTTGCACATAGTATCTTAAATGGGGAAGTTTAAAACTTTGAGTCAATTAAAATTGTAATAACATTGTAAAAACCAAAGCCTATGAACTTGCTACAAATTCTAGAAACAGCTATAAATACTGAAACATAACCATGACATCTAACTAGAGAAAAATTGATTCCCGTTATTACCCAAATATCTCTTTTATTTCCAAGGTTCTAATTGAGACTATGTGCCTTGAAGAATCTGTTCACCATAAAACCAGAATGTAGCACTTTGCATAATGTCTCACAGGAAATGTTCTTGGTGCATTATTAACTTCCATCAGCAACACTTATTCTACTTCCCTTTTCACTCAAGTCATAATGAAGGAACTATGACCTCTCCTTCCTGAATTATGTTTCTTAATCCAGCTCCTAATTTTAGAAGTATTCTTCTCTATCCCGCAAAAACTACTGTAAGTTAGCTGACTCTTACTTGATCTTTTCATTGCATCTATAGACAAAATTTTTAAAGTGTCAATGGTAGGCATTTCAGAGAGTGGCAAGTTCTCGCCATATATCAAAAACTTGCTAATCACTTAGCTATTAATTTTGCTATTACTCAACAGCAAAACAAAACCCCTGTCCATTCCTTTCTGTGGTGGTATATTTCACAGCTGTGCTTATTGCAGTAACAGTATACCGGGCTCAGTGATCTGCTAAATGTGATACATTATCAGAGGGAAAATCAGAATTGATGCAATTTATTGACAGCATGTAATTAACCAGCAATCAGTGATCTCTATATTTAATACTCAGCAATACAAAGAAACTACAATATTAGATGCAAGCAAAATGCTAATAAACTACAATATTACATGCATATGAAATGCTTAGAATATACACAAACAAAAACTACCTCCTACAACAACCCACCCAAAATGCTCTAGTCATAGACACATAAATACAGTTACACACACACATCTTTCTCACGGGGCCTCTGAGTAGTTACAAGCACACACACCTCATCTGGGAGTACTTGTTCCCCCCCTTACACAGCTTCTGCTAGAGGTGTGGGTGGTCTAGCTTTCCATGGATCTGTTCAGCTCCTTGCAACCTGCTGAATCACACACTAGTGTGAAAGAACCCCATGACTTCATATATGCACGTCACAAGTGTGGGTATGTAGTGTTGCAGCCTGAACTGACAGTTCACTGGCTGGATGCAGACACCTCTTGGCGTCCAACAGGGCGGATGCTCCTTCCTTAGATGGAGGTTTTAATTCCAGCACAGCAGTTCCTCACTGTGTCTAATGTCATTCCGAGTACCACTGTTTTCAGTCCAGTATCTCTCCTCCCCACAAATTTCTATGCTGTTTTTGTATTTCTTTTCAGGCTGCCTCCTTCTTCAAAGAGCCAGTACACATAACTATGATTCTGTTAAGCAAAGGAAACTATAGTGACCAAACTCCCAATGTAGCATTCCATGAAAACATGAATATTGTGTCTTTGAACTTGAATCTGAAAACAGAACTTCTTTTCTCCACACTCATCTTCCTCCTCCTGCACAACAGCACAGTAAGGGCACCTCTACCTCAACAAAGAATGGAATATTTCTCATTTAGCTTTAGAGGTCACCTGTGTCCTCTAACAGGTTTAAGACTGCTGCTTTAGGACAAAATAAATCACACATTTTGGCTTCTAGCTCAGATTAAAATCTGAGCTGCGTAACTAAATTTATGCAAGCAAAATCTCATCCCAAATGTTTATAATGTCTTTTAAATTAGCATGGAGCACATACTTTTTTTCTGAGTGAGTATTTGTTTGGTTGCCTTTGCATTGGCTTCTGCCTTTGTCCAGTCAGTGTTGAAATTTTTAAGGTTTTCTAGTCCTTTGCTGCATCTCTTTCTACATTTTTCCCTCCTGCCCCTAAATATCATCCATCAAAGTCAACATATAACTGAAAAGGAGATGAGCACTAACACATACCAATACTCCATGGGTCAGATACATTACTGGAAGTAATTCCAGTTTCCCAGTTTCTGTATTTCAACACAGTATCTCATCCATTTGAGGCATTCTTTAAAGGTCTGCTTCTTACTAAAAATTTTCAGTCACGGATGACCATGCACACTTCGAAAAAATCACTTGATATGTTATTTTTGCAGGTTGCCTGCTGAAAAGTCTTTTCAGCATAACTTTGAGTATCATTTGGTTATGTAATGGAAAGCAAAGCTGGGAGAACTGCAATACCTGCCTACGGATGGGTGGTACGTTTCCAAGTTCTGCAAAACGAAATTTCCACGTAGATTTTAGTGAGCTTGATGGTAAAGAAATTTCTTTAAAGTTGTTCTAAATTATTACCTTCATATTAACAGGTATATGTAATCAAATATAAGCACTTCACCTTCCTTTGAACTCCAATTTTCTTAAATTAGTTCTGACTTTCTGCATCCAAACAGATATAAGACTGTAGGACAGATAATGCTAACTACTTGTATGCTCCCACATTCAGTAATTCTGTTAAAATGAAGACTACATTAGAAAGGTACCTTTTCCTCTCAACTCTCACATACACAGCCTCGATGCAAACAGTTGTTTTCCTTTGTTTTCTTCCTTCAGGTCAAATTTTTTATTACTGTGCTGCTCTCTCCCACAAAAAGAAGATCCATCTGTATTCACATAACATGCTGGAAAGTAGAATGTGTAGAGAAACAGGAAAATGTGACTGCAGTACTTACCACACATTTGGCACTACTGGATAGATAAGCTCTCCCATAAATGGAAAAGAAACACACTGGAACAGTGCAAACTAGGAAGTCAGTGTCCTTGGTTCTGGCAAAACTACACTTACTGCTCACTAAAGCAAGTGGGAGGTAGGAAATTAAACAAAATCTAGCAAACTAAACCAAAAAGAAAACCAAAATAGATGGTTTTGAGGAATAAAACTAGAAAACAGCAGAGCTAAAGATAATATGTCCCTTCACCACTTATTCTCCTATTTATAATCTTCACTGGTTTTGCTATAGGACCGACATACTCAAAAATTTTCAACTTTTTAAAACACACTCCTGAAACTACAAGGAAAACCGTAATTCACACATAAAATAAGGAATTACTTCACCTGAAATGCAATCTAATAGATTTCATATATTCACCTGAAAAATATCTCAATATAAATTACATCTTTTATTGTAATTCTATTTTTACACTATCAGATAAATCTACTATTATTTAAAATTAGCTTTGTTTCTAACATAAAGGTGATTTTAGGTCAGAGCAAAGGCTAGTGATTCATCAAGCTTAGTAACCATTCTCCAAAAGATCACACAAAGTAAAAAGGGGACAATACAGCACATAACGAGACTTCACCTAAATTATCTAACCTTCAAAGATTTGTAACATTTGGAATTCCTCAGCCAGGGATAATGTCTTTTTTATTAAATATGTAATGGTGGATGTTCCTTTTCTTAAATTATCCACTATTCTGAAAGCATGTAAACTGTGTAGAGGGAATTTGTGGAGCTTCTGGAAAAAGATATTGCAGATGCTAAAACAAGATGAAGAACCAAGCCCTCTTGCTTGCTCTGAATGAGGCTTCTGTTAGCTTCAACTCATGTTCAGCACCTTTTTTATTGGAAATGAGACTAAACAAGAAATCCTTAACACACAACCCTCATACCACTTTGGGTTTTTTACCCCTCTTTAACATTTCTACAGAACAATTTTTCTCCAGGGTAAAGAACTCTGGTTTCCCTAAGTACTATTCCTATTGTAACATCACAATTTAGATCATCCTTTGTACCTTTCTTTGAATTTTTTTCCAGTTTGATTATAGCATTTTTAAGAGGAAGGGATAACAATTGCTAAGCACCAAACTCATGTTCTTATTGTAACCAAAGACCTTGTTCCCAAGGAAAGACGGGGAGCTCAAAATCCCACAATATGGGCAGTTTGGGATGTTTTTATGTACATAACACTAAATTTTAGATTACACTGTATTTAGTTACATTTGCCACCTCAACCTTCAATCATTGTCTCAAGGTCTTCTTGTAAAGATAATCAGAGATGGTCTGTGAGTGCCAGACAGTGTTTATTTTACTCTACACTACTAGTTTCCTTGAAATAAGAAAACTTTGTTGTGTGGTAACTTATGCATTCCAAAAATTAGTAAGTAAAACACGGTTTTTATTGTGGGATTTCCAGAACAGTAGCCTCTGACTTTGCTGATTAATCAATTAATTCTACAGTAGTCCCATACTCACTCATATTTTACTCTGTCACTGGTTCTGTTTGGCTTTACTCCAATGTCAAAGCTTTTGACATTCTGCCCAAAATGCTGTCACTTATCTACACACACACACCTTCATATTCCTTCCTCTCCTTCTTTCATTTAAACCTACGAAAATTTCCATAAGCACTTTTATTCCTTAATTTCAGTTCACACTCAAGGATTTGGTTTTATCTATATAATTTCTTTCATATACTCTCTATCTTCCCATTCTCTTTCATAATTCTCTCTTCTATAAGTGTTTCATTTGTCAGTTTACTTGTAATTTGCATGTTAAATACTTCACAAACTTTTGTTCAAAAACAGCTGTGTTTTGCAGTTTACATTTGTCTTGGTTTGAAAGACAGGTGTCTACCACGGAATATGGGAACCTCCCTTGGAATGGAGAATATGACCCCCTTCCATCTGATTTATCATAACTTTGAAATTACGGGGCTTTCAGGCAAAGATACGGGAAAATGAATAACAGTTCTTTACTAGTATTTATAGCAAGGCAAACAAACAACAACAACGGCAGCAACAACAAACAAACCAGAAACCCGTGACAGCCGGCCCTGCGCTGCCGCACGCCCTCCCCTTGGTGCAGTTCCGGTCCCAGCCGGCAGGGGCGCTGCTGGCCCCGCCGGGCAGGGCGGGTGCGGTGATTCCCCCGCGCCTGCAGGGGGCGCTGCGG
>VZTX01017242.1:0-95603 GCA_013400915.1 Pardalotus punctatus
CCTCCTCTGTAGCCCGTGGTCCAGTGCCGTATCTGCTGACCACATCTGCTCTCCCCTCCCCACGCCCAGCAAGCTCTTTGTCTCTTACAAAAGGAGTTAATAGTCCTTAAGTATCCAGCCATTAGTAACCTAGCACCTGGGATGGGAAAAATTCCACACCCCTCAACCTCCAACAGGGATGCATGTCTCAGAAGCAGTGTAGAGAGGTGGAATGTGGCACTTAGGGTGAAGTGCTGAAAATCGAAGATGTGGAGAAATGGGTGAACACGAATATGTCAGTGCAGCAATGACAGGGAGCTCAGTGTGCTGTCCAGGAGTGGGTTACTGGAAGCAAGGAGACGTCTGTGCCAGAGATGCAGTAAAGCCCATGTGCTTCATGTGTGCATAACCTCACCCATGCGTGTCACATTGAACACCTGCGGAAGTGCTGAGGGGGTCAGAGCCAAGTTATTTATGCAGAGACTGTCACTATGTTACCTGGTCACCTTTGCTATGTCAGGGCTTTCTGTGCTCTGTGGAGTCTCTATTGGAGACTTCAGTGATCAAACAAGTGATGAGAAGCAGTGCTGCTCAGCATGACTTACTGCATGCTGATACTTTGGTAGTTGGCTGCTTGACTGCTGTAATTTCAAAGATGAGAGTTAAACAGATCATGACTACTCACCTTGGATAAGTGGATTGCTCCCTTCTGTGCACTACTCAAATACACAGGGTTATGATTAATTCGAGTTGTTGTAAACATCATTACAGAAGAGGAGTGCAGAGCAAAATGAAAACATGTAGTCTATGTGGGAGTCTATTTTTGTAATAAAACCTGGTGTTTTCTGTGTCACTTCTTATATTTGACAGGATTTTGCTTTTTTTTTTTTTATCATGATGCAGCTGTCAGCAGATTTACAAACCTCATCCTGTCTCCAGGGGTAGACGCTCAAAATCAGGCCAATGTCAACAGCATCCTCACAACGGAGGAAGAACAGAGTGCTGGGAAGCGAGAAAGAGCAGGTCTGCAAGCTGCTGGCGGCGGCTGCGCAGTGGAGAGAGCAACACTGCCGCCTGATGCCACCAGCAGGGACGTGCACAGAGGTACCAGGAAGGGCAGCCGTGATGAGGAGTGCACGGCCATCCCGGTCACCGACATTGATGACCTGCTTAGCCAGATGGGTGCCCCTGAGAGCAGGGCCTCACGCACGCCGTCGCGCGCAGAAAGTCCCCTCCGAGATGAGTACACCACCATGTGCTGCTGTGGCACTGATGAAGGCTGTCCCGGGTCTGAGCCTCGAGCAGCCAAGGAGGAGCTGCTGGAAAAAACTGTGAATTGTGGAGCTAATGCACAAGGGGTTTTGGGGCTGTCTGTGTTGGACTCCATTAACACAGGCAAACTTTTTACTGTGAATAAAAACTCTTTAAATAACTATTCTAGGAATTTTAGCAGTTTAAATGAGGATGAGTTGCCTGCAGCAAAATCTCTGGAAGGTAAGAGAAGCGACCCATTTCCAAAGTCAATGTATGGAGCTGCAGAGGATTCTCACTCAGACACAGAGTCCATCACAGAAGCCTTTGACAGTGCTAGTGAGGTGTTGCTTGGACAATGTGCCGCTGCTACTGCCCCTGCAGGCTGTACTGTAACAGAGTCAGATGAGGAGCAAATTGAGATTTGTTGCATGAACGATGAGCTGCAAAAGCCTGCACAGGAGCTGCATCTCACCTCTGGAACAAGCTCATCCTCACTGTCCCTGCACGCTTACAATAGCAAAGTTTTGCAAAATGAGGGCTGTGCAATGTGTGGGTCACTGGAGACAAGCATCAACAAACTAGGTTTGGAAGATCACAGTGGTCCTGCTACATGTCCCTCAAAATGTCCAGATGTGTCATCTGCATCCCTGTGTTCTCCTTCCTCAGTTTTCCTGCCAGAAAAAGACATCCTAAAGAATTCAGTCAGTATCCCTGAAGTTTACTCTTTCTGTAACAATGGTGCCTTACGTACAGAAGAACGGATGGATTTGGGGAACAGTAATGAACATAAGAAATGCTGTGAATCCATTGAAGAAAAAGGGTCTCTGCACTGCAAAAAGACAAGCTTTTGCTCTGCCAGAAATGTCAGTGTGGAGAGCAACTTGTTTGAGAAAGAAGGATGTCATGATGAGCAGAGATGCAAATCTGAAAGTGAAACAGCAGTTGATGACTGTAATCATGCTGTTAATTATTGCTTGGTGAAGAAAGAAACCAACAGTTTGTCCAACTTGTGTAAAGCAGACAGCAATCATATGAATGCATCGTCAACAAGAGGAATATCACTCAGGTCACCCTTTCCCACTAGATCTAAAGATCCAAAGGCTAATGTTACTCATGACTTGCCAGGAAAAAATGACAAAATTAACTCTGTGACTTCAGGAAGGACTTCAAACGGAAAAGTCCAAAGCTCAGGCACAAATCACTGCAAAGGAGCTGCAGTACCGCACAGCCCATCCTCACAGAAAAAATCCTGTCAGGAGTCCAAGGGAATGGCACAAAAAAGTATAATGGACACCCTTTTAAATAATCAGAAGTCTAAAGCAGGACCAAAGCTAAAAGGGTTCACCATCAAAAGCAAAACAAAGACAAATTCAGATTCTTCTGCCATCAATCCTACCAAAGTCAATGGGGCTGATCAGAAAAGGGCTTCTGTTTCTCCACAACTGTCCCCCAAACTACTGGGAAAGAAAGCACCATTGTCCCGTAATTCACCTACAAACTCAGATCCTGGAAAGAGCATTTCAGCAGCCTCAAAGACTCTGAAATCAGAGCTAGAAAATAAGCCATCTCTGGTAGTTTCTGAAGATTCACTTCTGCCTCTCCTGAATGGCAGCAGCAGCCCAACCAGAAGTGGTGAAATGAAATGTGGCTGTGGGGAGCTATCATGGGGAAAGCCAAAAGAGAAGCAAGTCGCCATGCAGGCTATGGTGTGTCAGGGTAAAGGTGCTAAGGTGGATGATTTCAGAGCCAGAGACAGTCAGTCCATAGTCACTTCACCACCTCAGGGGATACCAAAAGCTGAATATGTTAAAGGGAGGACCGATAACCCTGGAACAGGCCTGAACACCATCAAGAGCGTCTATAGTGCAGATGATCTTAGGCAATTAGATCTGCAGAACGTAGGAACATCTGCTGGAGCCTGTTTTTCTTCATCGGGGTCCCCCTCAGTTCAGCAGGAGCAGCTGGAAGGGCAGGAGATCCAACGGACTTTCATTGAGGTGAAGCTTTCCTCCTCATCATCCCCTTCCTCCTGCTCCTCTGCCTCTTCCTCGCCAGCATCGTTTTTGCAGCTGCCGTTGCTGGAGAAAACAGAAGAGGTGAATGCAGAAGTGCCTCAGCTGACTGAGGAGATGGGGACCATGCAGTATTTCTCGAAAGCAGATACTGCTGGAGACAGACATCTCTCTGGCTTGTCAAAACCTGTGACAAGGACCTACTCAATGCCATCCCAGTTATCGGGTCACTTGAGGGAGGACTGCCATGTTGCAGGGGGTCACCCTGTGCAAGGCCCCCATGGCCAGACTGCGGAGGAGAAATGCCCACAGGCAGCAACAGGGATGTTAAAGATGGTTCACCTGAATTTGCCAAACAGCCAGAGTGGAAAGGAGCAGGCGTATGCCTCTAAAAGCACCCAGAAGGTCCATGACACATCCACCTCAGCCAGTGACATCAACTGCCCCACTGCTGATAAACTGAGAAACTTTAGGAGGAATTACTATTACTATGAGCTGAATTGGCCACATGAGCCAGTTTTATCCTTATCTGTCAAACAGAGGATCAAATCCTTTGAAAACCTGGCAAATTTTGACCGACCCATTGTGAAGGCCATCGACATATGCTCAGCTCGGTTGCCTCTCACCAGGAGGTCTTGTGGTGGGTTGGCCACCACATCCAGCTCTGCCGAGTCACCGTGGGCACTGCGGCGCAGCTTGAGCTCCTACGGTGGCAGCCCCAGCCCAGCCAACGCCGTGGCCAAGTCGCCCCCGGGCACAGAGCCCGTGTGTGTGGCCGAGGGTGACAAAGGGGACGGAAAGCCCCAGCGGAGCGAAGAGGACGGCGCTGGGGCAGACGCCATCGCCTTCCCCACCTCGGCCTCGCCGGTGCGCCGCAGCCGAGGCCTGGGGCGGCCGCCGCTGTCCCGCTCCAGACTGCGGGAGCTGAGAGCCCTCAGTATGCCTGACCTGGACAAGCTGTGTGGAGAGGGCTTCTCGGGGCCGCCGCAGCCCGCCTGCTTCAAGACAGAGCTGGAAATCACGCCCCGCAGAGCCCTGGGCACGCCTGCCCAGAGCGGGGCAGCAGCACCAGCCCGCGGCAGCCCTGCGGAGCCGGCTGCGATGGGAACGGGAGCCGGCAGCCCCCGGGACAGCGGCTCAGGGACGCCGGGGTCCGCCTCGGATGATGACGTGCCGCATGGCAGCTCTCTGGATAGGGGAAACAGCTGGTCTATCAGGTTGGTGTCAGCTTTGTTATGTAGCACTGTTTCATCCCTAGCCAAGGCAAAGCTTCCACTGTGCCACAGGTCTGCCCCAAAGCGCGTTTCAGCTGTGGCCCCACCCTGCCGTCCCCTCACAAACGTTCAGGCTCTTGATGCCTTGGAGCTGCCGTGCTGCTGTGTCTTGGCTGCAGTACAGGATGAAACATTTTATTCTGGCATGGCTGGGCTCCTTTTCTGTGTCCCGTCTAGCTGGTTTTGGTCAGTTTTTGGCCATGTTACAGCAGAGCAGTAGCGGTGGAGGGGAGGCTGCACAGCACTGGCTGCCAGCACAGCCTGTGGTGACAAACGAGCTTGTTGTCCTGCCAGAAGCAGTCTTCAGATGTAGCTGTCTCCTGTTAATGTCTGTTGCTAAAACTGTTGGGGAAGGATGAGGGGAACAGAACAGGGACTGACTTTCAGAGTTATTCTCAAATAATCTTCTCTGTCTCTTCCTATTCTACCAGCATTTCTTACCAGTTTTCAAAGTTCCTTCTTTGTCATTTATCCTAATGCAACCTACACTGTAAATCTGAAATGTATCTCTACAAAGTCTAGAAATATAGAGCTCTTCTGCCTTTTTATGTTTATTTTAGCTTGGATCAGCTGCTCGTCTCAAGCCTGGACCAGCAAAAACTGCAATCTGTTTTGTCAGTGGTAGTACCAAAAGGTGATGTTGCTGCTATGCTCCAAGAAGTCAAAGCACAAGTAAAGGTAAAAACCAGAAGATAAAACTGGGTTATTGGTGAATTTTTGAGGGTTTTCGTAAGGACAGATAAAATCTTTCATGGAATGTCTCAGGGCTCCTCCAGTAGTCCCATGACAGGCTGTTACTATCAACAGCAGTTGATGTTAATTTTACTAATGTGGGTTTTTGAATACCTGCTGTAAACCTGTAATAATTTTGAATGGCTTTTTGTATAAGAAATTTCAAAAGCAGTTTTGAATCACAGTAAATGGAACTATTTTAAGTGGAAAAGTGTGCCTCCATCTGGGCTGCCCAGTAATTGCACATCAGAATTTAACTTTCCACCAGCCATCTAGGTGAGACTCAGTTTCCCTATTGTGCAAGGGAGGCTCTGCTCTTCTCTGTGCCTGGTGCCTTTTGCTAGAAGCTGCAATCACAGAAATGGAGTTTATTATGTGTAACTCTGAACTGGTGACTTGAACACCAGAAAACGGTTCCTGATTTAAGAGACTGCTGTGACCTTTTTGTTCTCTTCTGTGGAAAACTGGTTTTTGCATCAAGATAACCTGCTTCATTATCTAGGTGTTTAAAGAAGGCTTCCAAAGTGAAATGACTGCCAGAACATTACTTTTCCTGTTTTTGGTGTTTCTGTTTGTGGGATACATCCACATCCTTTTAAATCAGAACAGAAGTTGATAAAATAATGACAGTGCTGGAAAGGAAACTGCCATCTGGTCTTCATAACTGCTGGCTGAGCTGCATCTAGAGTGTTCCTGAGTTTTGTTCTCAAAGATTGCAGTTTCAAACATAGAACGGGCTGGGGGAGAAAGGACCTCCCAAAAATATCCAGCTTTATCTCCTTCCAGGGGACAGCATAGTTAAAGCATGCGAGTCTCAAAAGCTTGGTGAGCCAAGAGGGTTAGCTAGGTTTACTGATAAAATTAGGATTGAATTACACAACTGGGCAGAGGTAATTAAGTGTTCTCTAAAGTATTTTGCATGGGGTCTTGGAGAGATTATTTATTTATGCCACTTTTCAAAGCCTGAGAGCTCAAATATTTATAAAGCTGAATGCTTTTTGGAATGCACTTCTTGTCTGCATAGTTTCTTATCCATATTTAAGACCAGTGTGGCACATACTCTGGAAAATTTTGTGCTATTCAAATGGTGGATTTTGAATGTACAATAGAACAGTTCTTCATGGTTATCCAGTTGCTGAAAAATGAGACAGACTGTCTGATTTGGACTGAGAACTTCCCTGGGAAGAGTTTGTCACCATCCTTTATTTTAAACAGTGCTGAATTTACTGCTAGCATTTAATAAATGCTACTACTAATAATAAAAAATTGGGCATTTTATTTAGGTCTCTATGACTGATGTCTTTGGCTAGCAGCCTAAACAGAGGTGATTACAGGAATGTCTTTTGTGTGTCCAAGTAAAGCAGTAAGCATCCATAGCGAGGTCTCTTGCCCAGTATTGTGTGTGCTGGCAAGGCACAGCTTCGAGAGCTGGAGAGGGAGGGAATGCACCTTGGGAATGGGAAGCCAGTATCCAGACTGTGTTGTTGACAGGCCCAACACATATGATCCTTGGATAACTGTTCTAACATCTGAACATCTGACTTTTTTTTTTTTTTCCTTCACCAGTGTAAGCAAATTAAGTTGGGATATCAAGGGTTGGAAAGAGCCTGACCTCTTGAACAGAAAGGGTTGCTATAGTGCTTAACAGTTGAAGATACGTTTCCATTGCGCTCACTGCGCTTGGAAAGGGCTTAGCCTAGTTTCTTAACTGATTTTATTTTTTCTAGCCAAACATAAAGCTGTTCTCACTTGAGTACAGGTGAGCAGGATCCTGGCATCTACAAAACACTGTGCGCAAAAATGTTCTGCCCTCACTGCTTCTCTGTCCTTGAGTGCTGATGGGTCAGTGATATAGAGCAGGATGACATCACTTTCTGACATTGCCTGTGTATATTGCAAAGATGTCTCTAGTGCAAGAAATCTTCCACAGACATTATTTGGCAAAAAACATGCAGTGAGACTAAGGATTTGACTGTTGTTTCACCAAAAAACCCAAATGATCTGTGGTTTCCTGTGCATTTTGAAACAAAATGCAAATGCTGAGTTAATATGTTGAGTTTAGTGAACTAAATATATAATTTAGTGCTAAAGAGATTAAGAGACTGGTTTCTAATGATTTGCTATTAATTTTAGTATTGGCAGTTTCTGGGAATTACTGGTGTTAGATGGGATCCTGGGGAAAAGCTGAGAAACCTGCTTTCTACTCCCCACATCTGATGCTCTGCCCCAGAGACAGGTTCTATGGCCCTGGCTCTACCACTTTCCTTCCTACACTTCCTCTTACACGACAAAATGTGGTTTCTTTTGACACGGTGTCAGACTTGTTGGATGCAAACCTGTACCAATCCTTTTTCTGTGCTGGATGCTCCCATTTCTACAACAGCACAACTTAGTCCTGTTTAGATCCCTAATAGGCTCCTTATTTTCATCTTCCAAGTGAAAGTTTTTGTGCTGTCCCATCTGACCTCCTAAGTTTCAGTATGTAGCCACTGCCCCTTGAAAGATTGTCCAGCACTGCTGAGAAAAGCTCAGTGCAACTGCCCTGCATTACAAATATGTAACCCTTTCAAGAGGAAGAAGAAATTGGATAACAAAAGTGTTAGTGATTCCCTGAAGAGTACGGTACTTGGTCCAGAAAGGTGTATGGGAATATTGCATTTTGACTGCAGAATGTTGAACAATGCAAAATTGACTACAAGCTGTGAAAATTAGGCTGCCCAAGGTTTAATGCCATTTCACTATCCTAATTTTGACTTTGCTTGGTAACCTTGAGCTGACTGAAGAAACCTTTCTTGTCACCTGAGTTCTCCTAGATGGCTGCTTCATTCTGTAGCATGAAGTGAAATGCATTTAATATCTCAGTTTTAATTACTTGAATTGCCTTTTTTCACCTGACATAATCTGTTGGTACTGGGAATTTGTCATTTATGTGGGTACTTGGTCTTGATCTTTGGTTTTGTGTTTCTTCTTCCCTTTCCTGTGCACCTCCATTTTTCTGCTAGAGCAAAGAAGACACGTACTTTGTAGTCTTGCACAAAGAAGAAGGAGCTGGCCTGGGATTTAGTGTTGCTGGAGGAATAGACTTGGAACAGAAATCAGTCACAGTAAGTGATGGCTGCAAGTCATTTTTCCACAAAGCTCACTTTAAAGCAGGCTGGTGATTAGATCAAGTGCTCGTTTATCAAGACTCACTGCAAGTCATTCACAGTGTCTCTCAGAAGTAGCAGCTTACCATCTGCTACTGAAATCAGAATGTCTGGGAAGCATAATTTTTATTATTGGAGATGGATAACAATTATGCTTTCAGGCTTTAAAAATCTGTTACTGGATGGGATGGGCTAGATCTAAATCCTATGCATGTAAATAAAATTCTGCATGCAGCTGCAGTGCACACAGCCTTTTAGGGGAGGCTTTCATTCCCAGCCCTTGAAAGGAAACTCTGTGCAGCAAAGTTTTTGAAGGATTTTTCAGATCCTGAGACTGGTTGTTGCAGACCTCAGCAAACATTATGGATTTCACATCACAAGTTTGTTTTGAGTTAGTAAGACCTGTGGGTTATCAATAAATGAGGGTTGTTTTCTGGTTAGGGGCTTTTTAAGTCTTAAGCAGCATTCTGAACCAAAGATAGTGTCCTGTTAAGATACTGGTGTGTAAAAAGTAACTGTTCAAAAACAGATCAGTGAGACAGAAAAATCTAAGAAAACTGGTGTCCTCTGTGTCAGTTTCTTTAACACAAAATATGCATTGAAATTCTGCCCTGAAAGAGAGAGATCCATTAAATGCTGAGGTTAGAAGAAGGGCATGTCCTTAGCTTTGGGCCCTGCGGAAGCCCTTGCAGGAATCTTCTGGGTTTTGCTTTTAGACAAGACCAATATAAATAACTACATTTTATATTAAACTGTCTTTAAGTTAGCATGTGAGCAAAGTCTAGAGAGCAGGCCTCTGCTTCTCTCACTACAGAAGTTGTTCCCTGTCTCTGGCCCAAATAGAGGCCGCTCTGAGCAAGAGGAAGGTTCAACAGTGACCCACCGCAGAGAGTTCCTTACAAAGTTCCTTATCTAGAGACTGGAGCTCTACCTAAAAAGTGAGATCGTGAGCTCTCTCAGACTGAGTGACTGATGAAGTCCTTTTGCTGAATTCTGTTAGCTGTGAGACCAAAGGAGTGTCAGCTCCTGCTCTTTCTTGGTGGTCTTTGTTCTGTAGGTATAAAGGGATTTTTTTAATGTACAATTTACTGGGATTCTGGGTCCCATTCTGGGTCAGCTAGATTTAGAGTTGCCACTGGGTGCTGAGCTGCTTAGGTGAGCTGTTACATCCATACTTGGGTGCAGGAATAGAAATGCCTAGTGAGCTTCAAGGTACTGAAGAGCTGAGAAACTGAAGGAAGGCAGCAGATTTTTGGATATGACCCCTGTATTCCACTTGCTGTTTGCATTTGCATGCCTACATCTGTTATTGAGGCTGCTGTTCAGCTTTGAATGCCTGCTTATACTGGCTGGAAATTTATCTTCTTGGATCTGCAGGGTTGTAGCAGCTGCCCTTCTCAGCATGGCCCTACAATGAGATGGAGCAGGAGCCAAAAGGCTTCTGATGCCTTGCTGTTGGTCTAGGTATTAGGATGAATTCTTGAAGATTATGCCATGCAGAATTGTGTCCACAGATTTGCTGCCTTGAACATTTGCTTGGCAGACCCAGTACTGTCTCCATGGGAAACCATATTCTGGCTGCTAAAATTAGAGTGCCTAATAGGCAAGTCCTTAAATACTGGGTCTTGAATCTTTTAGTCAGTTCCTTTTTGTAAATGACACACATCTAAACTTGCTGGAAGTTTTCTCAAAGTTTAATCCACCCTGAATAGAATATTTTTTTCTCTAGGAAAATACATTTCAAGCCGCTAAGTCATCCCTTTCCATCTATTTGCATGATATTTGATCAGCCAGATTGAGGCGAACAATTAAATACTTGTACAGCTGCAGTAAGTCAGAGCCTTTTTGTGCACAGATGTTTAGAAATGTGCATTTGAAAACAGCACAGGATGCATGTCCTAATCAGTGGGAACTGGGGGAGTGGGTGTCACACACCACAGTGTTCTTGGTGGTTGCTGTGGCATGGACGTAGATTTAACCTCGGTGTTGCTTGGAATATGTTAATTGAAGACTTTCGAGGAGTTTAGTGAAAGCACAAGTGATTTGTGATATGATGTTCCTTAGCTAGTTTTTTGGTTATCTTTAGCTTAGAAATGACCATGCAATAATAGCATCTTTTCCTCTGAATTACCCTGTCCCCAGATGCAGCTCTGTCACTTTGAGGGTGTTCACTGGAGCAAATGCTGTGTGCCTGATACCCAGGCAGTGGACACTGGCTGCAAATTTTGGTGGGGTGTCTCTCTTCACCTTGTCCTGTAGAATGCTGTGCGTGGTCATGAGGTTAAACCGTTGTTAAAACCTTTCTTACAGGTCCACAGAGTGTTTTCAAAGGGAGTGGCATCTCAAGAAGGGACTATCCATCGAGGAGATCTTGTTCTGTCAATCAATGGCAAATCTCTGGCAAGCTCAGTCCATGGGGATGTCCTGAATACTCTGCATCACGCAAGGCTGTATAAATATGCAGTCATTGTCATCCAGAAAGAAAGAGACAAAACAAACAATTCCTCCAGACTTGAGATTTCAGCTACTGGCAGAAAATGTGTGGGGTCTGGAAAGGATGTTTCCATGGAAGTAGGAGCAGGTATGATCTTTGTCCAAGAACAGTTGGAAGGATTCCCTTGCAGAGCAGACGGAAGGGAAAAACGTCCATGTGTTTTAGATTAAAAGCGTCTATGCCTTATGTGATTGAAGGGAGCAAATGAAATTACCTTTAAATTTTATTTGTTCTCTTTGGAACCTAAATACAATTCAGGGTTTGGTTGGTTTTGTTTTTGGGGTTTTTTTAAATTATTGTAAGTAGGCACAAACTTAGAAGACTTAATTTAGCGCCTAATCCAATTTCTACATAGGTAAGTGATTCCACATATTCTTCTGATCCAGGATAAACTCCTTTTCAGTAATAACAATAGTCAATGCAAGAAAGAAAACAACCAGAAATAATTTAAAAAATAAAGAAAAAGCTCAAAAAAAACCCCATGCCCGGCAGTTGGTTATGCATAGGGACTGAGCTTGTTCTTTGTAAAAGCAGATTTCATACAGTTTCTACTAGAAACATAGAAAAAATTATTTTTATACTGAAGTAAATGGAAGTAAACCATATTGAAGTCAGCCATCCCATAGGAAAGTAGAGATAAAAAGGTTGAAGTGGAAATGTGTCACTGAATATTAGGTTCCTGTTCAGGAACAAGACAGCATTTTGGTATAAAGGCTTCATCTGGGGTGTTTGAAAGAGATCTCTGAATTTTTTTGGTAGATTTAAGCCCCAAACCCCTTCAGCACCTGTCTGGATGGTGCTGCATGGGAGCAGGGGATGACCTGCTCTAGTGCTGCCCTGCTGCAGGGTCCTGGGGACGGAGTGGACCACAATTACAGCTTTCTGCTGAGAGAGTTGGCAAGGTGGCTTCCCCTGCCTTCCAGGGCAACACCAGGCACTCAGCTGTGTCCACCTCAAAACCAGGGCACAGAGCTGCCACTCAATTATTTTTAATCTGTTGGCTGTAATCATTTCTGTTCACCGGGCTTTTGTTTTCTTCTGTAGCAGTTTTATTGTGTTTATTTGTTTTATGATACGACTTTGTAACACACCTTAAAAAAGGGAAAAAAAATAGAGAGAAAGCATTTTGTTAATTAATGGATCAGCCTTTCTGGAATTGCTCCCATGGATATAATCTATGTAATTACTTCAGAATCCCTCTCTGCCCTCAAATCCCTACATCCTGCACCCTGACAAATGCAGAGTATCTGCTGGTTCCAGGCACTAGGGGGCAACATTATCTCATAAACAACATAATGTTGGGGTTTTTAGATCATCTTTCCACCCTTCCAGGCAAAGGGCATCTCCAGATGTTTTAGATAACATTTAAAGTTGTCTGAGATAACAGTAGCAGTAATTTGTGATAATGCAGACTGCATAATTTTTATATTCACACAGGCAAAGAGGATCCTGTTTTCAAAAACTGCAGATTTATTTCCTCGTAAGCAAAATCATGTTTTATGTGAGCTACACTAATAGTACATTTCAGAAATATCTGCTATGTAGGAGGCATGGTGCAACTACAGTTAATTATAATTAAATACATAGATAGGAGACCAGAAACAATTTTTTACCCTGGTAAGTGATTACAGATTTTTGCTTAGGAGAATGGAACATGTTTGCTTAATGTAACATTTCATTCATTACTGTTACTTAAAAAGATGTGGTTCATTGAATAAGCAAAGGGAACAAATGAAAGAAAAAGAAATGCTCTCCACTCCCTATTTTTGTAACTTTTGCATTATTTGTTGATGTTTAAGAGTATTTGCTAAATTTTCCAGCTATAATTTTGCCTGAAAAAATATGCCTTGGCAGGTTTCTATTGAACATGCAAAATGAAAATGTCTCTGTGTGTAAATTCATTTTGTACTGTCTCCCATTCACAGCTACAATGGAACACATTCTTGGTGGAGAAACTTGGTGGCCTGTCATAGTCTGAGTAACTGAACTCTGAATTGTCCTGTCACTGCCCCAAAAGCAAAAACCAACCAAACACAACTTGCAATTCACTATTATCTGCATAACAAGATGCTGTGTACATTCAATTGCAGATCCAAACCTGGATATGAACGATGTCATCTGCGTTGAATTATTGAAAACCTCTGCTGGCTTGGGATTCAGTCTTGATGGTGGAAAAGCTTCCATTGCTGGAGATAAGCCCTTGCTTGTAAAAAGGATATTTAAAGGTACTACACACATGCAGTGGATGTTATCCCAGTTTTCCATTTGTCTGTACAGACATTTCAATTATTGTACTCAGCATTTATTTTTTAAGCAAGGGTGGGTTTTGTGGCTCTCATTTATTACCACTTACTAGGCCAAAGTGGTCATTAAAAGAAGAAACACTCCTGGGAATGGCTGGGGATTGCATCTGCTAGTAAATGTTTGTGGAGCAATCTGCTTTACTAAATATGGGTCTATTGTAATCTAATGTCTATTCTAGACATTAGATTACAGCAGCAATCATCTATATAGTGGTCTTGAGACATTCATGCCTTATCCAGCTCTTTTTTCTAAGAAATGCATAGTGCAGATAATCAGTGTGGTACTGAAACACCACCCTGCATTATGCCCAGTTATTAATTTTACAGGTTTTTTTCTTTTTAGATATTAATATTAGCTTTTGCTAAGAATACGTGATATTTGTATTCAGAAACTGCCAATCTTTGTTTGTCAGCAGGTAGTTAAACTTACATGAACCATATGTAGAAAGAAAACAAATCCCAGAACTATGCTGTGACTTGCCTATGTCACATGTCAGTTTAGTGAAAAATAAAGCACTTTCTGAAGGCAACTGAAACTTTTGATGAAACTGCATGTGCACAGCATTTTTGCAGAATTACTTTTCAGTGATTAATTCCCTCATCAAGATAAAAAATCAAGCAGGTATTTACTGAATTACTTATCAGTTCTTGTGTGTGTGTGTTTGCTTTTCCCCTCTTTAGAAAGTGCTTATTAAGGTAAAGGGCATGTTTAATTTCTGAGCTCATTCATTTACATCCTTATATACAGTCCTTTTCCCCTTCCTCTGGTGGCTCATATTAGTTTAATCATCATTACAGAAAACATACTTTCATCATGAAGGGTGAAGGGTATGCCTCTCTCTAGGAGCTTTCTATGAATGGTATTTGTCCAAAGTTTGCTACCAGTGTTAGCCTTGTTCATCCCAGGTTTAAAATCTGCTGCATTATTTTCTTATTACCCTGTTAAAATTGAGAAAGTACATCCATGCCACATACAACCTTCATAGTTATTTTATCAACCAGGTTTTCTTACAGCTACAGAGATAACATTCAGCATATTTCATACACTTATGTTGTTTCCTTAAAAAACAGACATATTGTCTGAGAACAAGGCTTTATCTTGGTTAAAATAACCTTTTCTTTGAGATGCAGCACAGGGCAGGTTGCTAGAGCTGAGCTGAACATAAGGGATTTGTATTGAAATTGTTAAAAAAGCAAGTTAAAAACAGTTAAAAAAATGGTTTACTTCATCCCAGTGGAAAGCAGATTTTTGTGGGTTCACTTTTTTTTTAACAGTGACTTTTCCCCCCTTTTGCTTCTAGGTGGTGCTGCGGAGCAATCTGGAAGCATAGAAACTGGAGATGAAATTCTTGCTGTTAGTGGGAAGTCATTACTTGGGCTCATGCATTACGATGCCTGGAACATCATTAAATCTGTGCCAGAGGGGCCTGTTCAATTGCTAATCAGAAAACACAGAACTGCAGTATGATGGAAGCACTACATCTAATCACACTTGCTAAAACAAGCGATTTAAAACTGTCTGAAAGCTGTCTTTGTATCTAAAGCCACACAGAAGTGTCTTAATGCTTTACAGAGAGGTGCTAAGAGCCTTGGAGAACCACTGAGCAAGCGTGTGATGAGCTTCAAAAAATCTTACCTAATGATTGGGGATGAAGGAAGCCAAAAGTTAGAGACAATTTTGTATTATGTGGCAGTTTTATTGGAACTTCAAGACCTCTCCTGGGTTTGATTTAAAGTATTTTGACTGAGATAAATAACACTGTGCCTGTCCCTGATATTTTTAGTATCTGCAGAGTGTTGGTAGTAGAACCTGTTGGTTGCCATCCTGTTGACAAGGGTGGGTTTTAGACTGTACTATATCACTTAGCTGTAATAAGACTTAAGGACACTTCCTTAGAGTCTGGTCCTTTTTTTTTCTTGTAATAAGAGAATGTCTGGAACAATCTCACTTTATTCTTCTAAGTGCAGTTTTGCTAAAAGTGCATGACAAAAGAGTATAATTTTGCACAACTTCTATGCCTAAAATACGATCATTTTATTGCAAAGCTGAAAAATCCTCTTAAAACTAATGAACTAACTCAGCATCCACTACAACTGAATCTGCTTCTAGGTGCAGCTTGTATCTGAAAGCACTTGGCGTTAATGTGGTAGAAATCTCTAAGAAAATCATGTCCAAATAGTAGGTGATTGTCCACCAAGGTGTATACTGAGTTATTAATTGTGATTAAAATGGGGGCGATAAAAATTGGGGTCTGAATTTTCAAATTTAGGCTTCTAATGTTAGGCACCTTTAAAATATATATATTTTTAAAAGGGGGATAATTTCGAGTGCTGAGCACTTACAGATCCCACAGACTTCAGTGACTGCTAAGAATGTCTGCAAGTTGGGCTGCTTTTATTTGTCTTCAAGAGGTTTAAGGCTGCCCAACTTGAAAGACTCAAGCTGAAAAGTGGTGATCTAAAAATGGGGATTCTAACAGATTAAATCTGAGCTGGCCATATTTGTGGTGGCTTTTAATTGGTCTTCTTTGTTTTCTCCTGTCCAGTATTTATTTTTGCTTGTGTGAGAGTGGGTTGAGGATGTGTGTGGACAGTGCAAGTTTACCCAACTGCATCAGGATTGGGCTGATACTGAGGGTTCTGGGTGGTGAAACTGAAAACTGTTTGTGTAGATGGGAAAAACCATGGTACCGCAAAAGAGAAAGGGCTGCAATGCCACAGGAGCTTAGTTTGGATTTTCTCACCTCTGCTCACAGAAGAGGTATCAGTAATGGGCCATGCTGCTTAGTCTGCTGTGCTGGGAGGCGAGTGTATGGGTGCAAGAGATTAGACTCTGTTACTTCTCTTCCTACATCTGGGATAGCTAAACAACATAAAATACATACAGGAGGAAATGGGCCAGTGTCCTTATCAGCTGAGAACAAGTTGTTTGTTCCACAGTGCTCAGGTTGTTCATCACATTAGGCTGGAGACTGCTTGCAGCCAACATGCCCAGGGTGAAGAGCTCTCAGCCTGGAACCAGTCCAAGTCTGAAGTGCTGCCTCTGTTTTTAGTGAGCCAAGACACTGCGTAGCTGTTACAAAAAGGTCTGGGCTTGTCTCTTGGCCCTACCCCAAGATCTTACTGTAGTTCAGTTTATTTACATTTATTCAGCAGTGCTTGAAGCAATTGCTTCAGCTTAGTGGAGCACTTGCTTGGGTTCTTTTCTGTGACAGCTTCATTAGACTGCAGCTCATGATGAGCAGACGGAAATTCAGTTCTGTGAGGCAACCTGAGACCAGATGAACAGAAAAGCTGTGCAATGTTTGCCTAAAAATTAATAAATAGGTTTAATTCTTTTTCAGTGGCATATTAGCATGTGAATCCAGGGAGAGATGCAGCTTTTGGTTACAGGAAAGGCAATACTGTACGTAGTCCTACAGCTCCTTTGCCTGCAGGATTTCTGCTGAAACTAATTCAGGTTCAGTGCTGTGAGATGACTGTGGAGTTGGGTCCCCTGTGAACCCAAAGCTCAGCCACTCTGTCGGGACTGGTCTGTGCCTCCGCTCACCTCCGTGGTGGAAGAGGCTTCAGGAGGATGCGGCTCTTAGGGCTGGAGGACCACACTGAGATTTCCAGGCCTGTGATGGGATAGAAGAAGTTACCCCTGCATATTTGCTGAAAAACAGGGAGAAGACAATTCGGCAATGACAATTGAATGGTGAGGCCTTGTTCAGGAATGACCAAAATCCGACTGTAATAGAGTGTATAATAGATACATAAAATGCATGTGGAATTTAATGCAGCGTAGTGAATGCATACCTGTATACGTATAATACGTGCAAGTGCAGTACTGACTTTTTGCTACTTTAATGTGGTAAATCACAGTTGTGTTTTAGGAAATGGCATTTTTTTCAGTCCACAGTCTAAGATTTTGGAGGTTCCATCACAGAGAGGCATATGTCTCCCTCACTCCTAAACGAGTGTGAGTTCAAAGGTGAAGTCTTCATTTTGTAAATTAAAGTTAATTTGAGGTGTCCTAAGATGATACGTGGTGGATATTTTCAGATGCTTATTTGCAGGTACTGTTCATTGTGAGTGATCTAGAAGGCTTTTTTTTCAGTAATCAGATACTGTTCAGTATTTTATTTTACATGCACGTAGATAAGTGTTGGCTAAGTAACAGCAAACAGAAATGGGGATTTTTGTGTGTGATTCAGTAGTGGCTATAATTTAAAAGATAGGTTTAATGTTCTAAATCTGATAATAGTTACTATGAGTAGAATGGTAACACTTCTCTACTAACATTAGAGCAAGCAAAAGAATTGTATTTAACCCTGATTGTTTCTGTTCCTGAAAATACTTCTTTTTTTTTTCCTTTTGAAAACATCTTCACTGATGTTGGTATGATTACAGTAGCATTTCCTGACATCTCTCCTGGGATGACATTCCCTGAAAAAGCTCCAGGATTTATGCAGTATGGGTGTCTGCTTTATTACAGACAAGATGGGTAAACCAAACAGATGTAGTAAACTTTTGGTTACACATCTGGTAAAGTAAATGTTGTTTTTCTGAGAGCCTGGTCGCACTAAAATGATGGAGGGCGTTGCATTAGTTCATCAGTGTTCAGTAGGATCATGACCATTTTTGGCCGTGCTGTTTGCGTATCAGTCCCCATGGTGATTCTTCACCCTGCTGGAGTGTTGGCCAAACTCTGGGAGAGCAGTGACTCCCCAGAGACTTGGCAGCTGCATTTTAGAAGACCAAAAAATCAAGATGAAATTCTGCACTTCTTCACCAGGGAGCTGAAGGTATTCCAGACAAGGCAAGTTTGCTCCTAGATGGAGAAGTTTAGGAGAGGGCTTTGGTGCATCCAGGCCTGGGGCAGCTGAAGGTGCACATCAAGGATATGAGAGCAGTGAGATACTGCCATTGCATATTCTGCAACCTTTTGTACCTGGAAGCTCTTTCCAGCTTCTGTAGGGACTGCATCTGTGTTGAAAACTCTAGATTAGGGACGGAAAAACATTTGATCATTTTCTCGCTAAAAAAATAATAGAAGAGCAGATATGTATAAGAAACTGTTAAGTGATTCATATTTCTAATGACCCTCACTTAAAATTAACCCTGGTTAATGTTCTGCAGTGGTTCTTGTCAAATTCTGAAGGAAGTGTTCCCAGATGGGAATGTTTACCTGTTTCTATGTTTAGGTTATGTAAATGTACCAGTGAAAATATTGATGAAGAGTAGACTAGCTCATGAGAAAAATGGGGATCCCACTGTAGGTAGATTTTGTGTGTTAGTCTGATACACTTATTGTATGATATTGTATATTGACACTTTTATTTATATAAATAAAACTTCTTTTAATGAAAACTGTTTAATATGCCTTGTATATTATAAAAAAGTCAGTGCAATAATATGAAATAGATTGTACATTTTTTGATTTCTGTCTCATCTATGTGAATCTGTATCACCATAAACTGTTTTGCTTGGGGTTTTAATGATTTTCGAAATAAATGGTGTCCTTAGTACTCTTCTAGATATTTAATTCTGTTATGCCAGAGTCTGTCTGGTCCACAGCTGGAGCTGGCATCACAGGGACAAGGATGTCAGGGAGAGCAGTCAAAGACTTTGTGTAAATGCTGTCCAGGTATGCATCTAAGGTAGAAGTAAAATAGTGCCCTCTTAAGAACTGCCATTCACTGTGATGAGGACTAAGGCTTTTAAGAAGTGGTACAAGGTGTTTTATAGAACCTGCCTCAGTATCTTGTTTTTTCGTGTCCCTGTGCTAGGAAAAAGTGAAGCTTTCATCAAAGCAGCAATCCCTGGAGCATATTGCCTGTGAAGTGCACCTCCTTCCCAAACCCTGGGCTGTAAAGGAAATGGATTGTATGTGTAGAGAATGATCCTAGCTAGTCCGAACCTGGTACTTGTTCTAGTTTCCCACCTATCTGGGGATGAAATTCCCTTCAAAGCCACAGTGAGCTGGTGGAACGGGCTGGGCTGGATGCACTTTCTCTGTGGATGGAGAGGAGCTGAAGTGGAGTTCATAATGGGAGGTGGGAGACCACAGCCTCCAAACTGTGAAGGTCTGCATCAAGTGGGCCACTCTTTTAGACACAGGTGACTCCACAGTCACTGCACAGCTGGTCAAAGCGAGCCCTCCTCATGGAAAGGTGAGCCAGCCCAGAAAGCTTTCCACTCAGCTCTGACATGGAATGCCAGGGGTGCCCGAAATCCCGTGCTGCCTGGCAGCACACGGACACTCAGCTGGTCAGTGCAGGGAAGGCTGAGCTGGAGGAAGGGGCTGATGAGTTTGAGTCTTTGTATCTACCCTGCAGGCTCATGTGCATTGCTCTGTGTTTGAGTGCTGGGTTGTGCACTTATGGCAGGATTCCCACATGGCATAGCACAGTCCTGACCTTTCCTTGGTGTACCCGTGGAACTCACCTACATCTTGTGCCAGGCTCAGCAAACCTCACTATTTCTCCTATGCACAGTGCTGCCCAAAAGGACCAGGTGGGGCTTTTTTGTGAAGGAAAGGAAGGCATTTGCTCTCCCATCCCCACAGTGCAGAGGGGACTTCCCTCATCCCCAGGTTTGTGCCCCAGAAGCCGCTCTGTTTCTGTTTCCTTCTCTGGGTGCCCGACTACAAGGGTGCGAGCAAGCAAGTACCACGTGAGGAGGTATAAGACCACAGATTCTGTTGACTCATCCTGTGGGAAAGGCCAGTGTGGCTGGCTCCCAGCCTGCCCTGTGGGCACGGGGACCCTTTCCTGGGCTGGAGGGGAAGAGGTGGAGTTTTGTGGTATCTCAGTCTTCTGTCTGCCTTGGGACTCTTTTTTCCCCATCCTTCTCCCTTGCACACAGCCATGATGAGGAGGGGTGCTGCAGAGTCTATACTGTTGTGCAGTGGGACTGCAAGACATAAAACCATTCAGTGGGAGGGGGATGGATGGGGAGGTGTGGGGTGATGCATGCAGTTCCCTCAAGCTTGGTTCAGCACATCTGTCCCCAGCTGGAGCCTGGCTTCTCTCCCACAGCTGCAGGGGAAAAGGAGGAAGATATTTTCAGTCATGAAGATTTCCTCTGCCTTTCCCCTGCCCCTTCTGTCACCAGTGCTGGGCCAGCCCAGCTCCTCTGCTCTCTTTCATTGACTTCCCTGTATCTGTCTTCCTGTCTGTCCTTCTGATTTCTCCTAAGACATGGCCTGAGCTGGGGTCAGCAGAGCTCAAACCTCCAAGCTGCCTGGCTCTTGTAAGATTAGTCTTGAATATCTTTAATTGAAATCTTAATTGCCACAGTCAGTAGCTAAAGAGGAATACGCAAGTAAGGAAACACAATGAACTTAATCTGTAAATGGATTAGTATATGTGACTTCATTTATCCACCAAGATGTGAAGTAGTAGAAAATTTTTAGTTCTCTCAGTTGTGAAAGCCTTAGAGCACAGGAAAATGAGGAACTTGAAATGTGATTCTACCTAAAAAGTTCCATTTCATTTTCGGTTTTTTTACAGCTTTGCTGTTCTCCTGTTCCCTGTTAGTGCCACTCAATGCTATCTGAATAGGGTCTGTGATTCTCGTGTGCCTGTTCCTTCATTTCTGTTTCCAGGAATGTATAGAGTGCCACTTGCCCACATTTGACCAGAGGCTAATGGTCACTGTCACCATGCAGGAATGGTGTGAAGGAGAGCCCTTGACAGTTCCCACAGGCCACCCTGGAGCTGGTGGCTGGGCAGGAGCAGGGCGGGTGGTAGCTGGGTATGACACCCATAAATGCAAGGAAGTGATGCTACAAGGCTGCACATCACTGCAATGACAAAAGGAAGTAAGGCCTTGCCAGACCATGGTCCTGGGCTGCCCTTCCTGGTGCCCAAGGGTCAGCCCAAGAGCCAGCCATGGCTGCAGGGGTGACATATCCACCCTGCCACCCCTGCACTGCCAGTCCCTGGCCCTCACCTTGCCTCGTGCTGAGAGGTTTTTGGTCCAGCATTTGGGTGTTTGGTTTTCTCCTTTCTATGCAATATTGGGTTGCATAACTGCTTTTGCAGCACCTCCTTGTTGTGTCCAGAGCCTCCTAACGACGGATGCCTGGGGAGCGAGTGATCTGCATCATCTAGGACTGGTCCCCACCGCTTCTGATAAATGAGGCTGAGGTGTTTCTCCTTGTCAGGAGTGTGGCTGAAACCAGACTGTCTCCATCAGCCTTTAGTAAAAGCCCATTTTGGACTCTGTAGGAAAAGCCAGTCATTACTTCCTCTTTCATCTAGAAGTGTTTATTAAAGCACTTAACCCAGCTAAAAGACTTCACAAATTAATGATGATTGCAATAATAGTTTTCCTTTTAAAAAACCCTTCACTTTTAATGATCATAAGAAAGAACATTTGATACAAATAAATACTGTTCTCTAAAACAAGGAGTTGCACTTCCATCCCATAGTGTATAAAGCTATGACTAGAATGGTGTTTTCTATCAGTCAGGGTATCTTCTGAAGTTACTGAACACTAAACCCAGAACTTTCTGCCTTTCCAGGGTAGTTCCATATGTGCTGACCACACCCCTCTGTGTAGCTGAATCAGTCTGATACCATTGCACTGAGGAAAGAAGTTACCTGGTGCTGAAATTCCTTGGATTTTTCTCTACCTATCAAAGCCATTTCCTTGATGTGCTATTGTGGTGCTGGGGAATGTGCAATGTCCAGCTGCTCTTGTCAAAAATTGCCTCCCTAATTCCTGCTCCTGAGCAGGGTAGACATGACTGTGGCCTCCTACCATTGTCACAGGTTCATTCCATCCCTGTCAGGAGCACAAAGGGGAAGGTGGACGCAGAATGCTGCCCTTAATTTCTGCTGTGCCGTAGGGGACTGTGATCCCAGCTAGGACATGGGAGCTGAGGGAGAAGGTGCCAGCATTCTATTATTGGCCTTTTTCGACACTGCTGAAAGTATTGGTTTCTTCTGAGATTTGCAAGATGGCCTGTCCACTACAAAAGGGTGCCTTGCCCCTTCAAGTGGTGACCATGGCATGGAGGAGCTGAGCCTCTGAGCCTAGTGGTACTCCCACCATTCTTTCATGGGGGTGAGGGAATGACACCAAAGCTACCAAAGATGAAATGGCTGGGACTGTTTTATTTACGGACACTGGCATTCCATGGGATATCTCCTGTTGCTGAAGGAGTGACACCAACCTCCACGCTTTAGAGGGCTGGTGAGAATTGCATTGCAAAGTGCCCATGCGTGAGAAGGCAGGGCAGCCTTGGTGTGGCCCATTTATTACGCGGGCCAGACAATGTCCTGACGCACTTGGGTGAGGACCCTTGTTTACAGCTGTGACAGCTTTTGGGGCTATTGCTCACTGGCAGTCCCACCATCAGACAGTCACCTGCTTCAGGGAAAACCCTGCCAGACTGAAAGGCAATGCATCATATCCCCAGTCCTTCCTGTCCAGCCTCCTTACGCCTCTGTGGATGCACATCATGCCCTCGCACCCTCTTGTGCTAACGGGAAGAAAGTGATAAAATTTAGTCCCATCCATCAGTGTGTGCTAAAAATAACCAGTAGCATATGAGACATTGTTTATCAGTTGATTTGTAAAAACATCCCATGAGGGGACGAGGAAGGAAGTACCTCCTTGTCTGGCAATTTATTTGGGAAATACCACTTGTGCAGTCTCAGGTGTGAAGGCATGAGCTGGCCGAGAGCACCAGGCTGGTTTTCACCTGGGGACCACAGGGCCAATGCAACCTGGGGCTGTACTTGTCCAGCCAGGTGCTGTGGTAAATGGAGAGCGTTCTTGGGTGGCAGCTCCGTCAGTTTGCATTGACAGGTGGGTTTGGTTTGTTTTTTTGATATCAGGTGTTTGTGGGTGAGTCAAGTGCATTCTGATTGCAATGCCATGCGCCAGTGCTAGGATTTTTTTTTTTCCCCTGCCCTTTAGGGAGGAGCAGGTCACAAGCATCATGCTCTGTGACTGGACACTGCTCTGGAGGGCTGGACAGGGCCAGACTCCAGTAGGAAGCAGGTGAGAGTGTCTGGATGTTTTCACAAATTTGATGAGTCATACAAGTAAAATTTGCTGGTGGAGTTTTGCCAAACCAGACCTCTGTGCAGCACCTACAGTAGCACTTTTCACTAGGTTTATGGGCCTTCTCAGGACTGCTTCACAGATGCCCTCTGAAGAAAAAGTCTTCCAGGCTTCTGCTAGAGACTTAAGTGGGAAAGAACACGAAGTTGCCTTTCTTGGGGTTTTTTTCTGGTTATTAGAAACCAGAGCCTTTGGCCCAGAAGCTCTTAGTCATCCTTGCAGTGGCAATATGTGCCATAGGCATGGTGCTTGCTGCCTGTGAAGGTGGGGAAAGCAGCACAGTGACTCAGCAGGGAGCCTGCTGATGTGCTTGGCATAGCAGGTGAGGACCTCAGGCTCTCATCTGCACAGACACAGCTTTGGGTCCCAGCTTTAGGGAAGAAGAATGTGCTCTGCACTGTCCCTCTGCTATTCCCTTGTGATAAGCAGCATTATTTCCTGCTCTTCCAGAGCTCCAGCTTCAACTGTTGGAGAAAGTAAAAATTTGACAGACAAAACACTGTACCCCTTTCTGCCTGCAACTTAGACAAAGCCCTTAACTCAGATGTCTATCCTTTACTGATCCCCAGGGACACTCTTTTTCTGGTAGAAGTAATGGACCCCCAATACCACCCAACTATTCTGCAGCCAGTAATGAAAAAATACTGGAATAGGTGTCTCATTTTGAAGTTCAAAGTCATTGTTCATGTCTTGTTCCTCTCAAAGGCGGAAGTCGAAGCCTAATGTCCCAAAGCATACCTGCTGGCCCTCTGCTTTTGCCCTGGTGCTTTTGCCCTGCTGGCATGGAAGCATGGAAGGAATTTGTATAATACAATCATATGTTCACAATCCACATAAGAAAACCTGAGCTGTAGCAACCTTTGTGACTCATTTTTCTTGTAAACACATTGTATTTATTATCTTAGCAAGAATTCAAGACATACATGCGTGAGGCATGCATTAACACATCTGGCCTGTGTCCAGAGCAGGCCTTAAGGAAAACAAACTCACATTGATAAAGTTGTAAAGCAGATCCTTTGCAGAAGTAACAAAACAAATCTAGGGTGGACATGAGCAAGTGCTTGGTCATATACTGGCACTGACCTCTTGCATCTATGTATTCCTGAGTTCCTGTTGAACACTACCAGTCTTTACAATGCACACAAAACCTAAAACATTTCAAAAAGAGCAAACAGTCTTTGCATATCTAGGCAGACAAACACTGTGCTAACACTAAACTTGGATATCCCCATGACAATGTATTTATGAGTATACATTTTTTTCATAGTATTCATATGTGCTTCAGCCTGAAGAACTGGGTGGTCTACAAGTCCACACATTGTTTCCTGTTGAATTTCAAAGTAGCATATCTTGAGCAGAACAGTATTATTCAATACTTTTCAGCTCTCAATGTGAATGCTAGTGCTGAATTTTCCTGAGAGTTTCAGACAGGCATGGTCATTGTTTAGCATCCTTGATGAAGACTCCAAGACTCCAAGCGCAGGATGTAAAACAGCAACCTTTCTTCCCAAGCTGGAGCTGCCTTTGATGAAGTTTTGCCAAGCTGGATGCAGTGCTACCCTGAGAGCTGGTGTTCTGCTTATCTGAAGCTCTTTGTATTTATTTTTTAGTACCTGACAAACTGACCTATGTACATGTCAGCAAAACACACTTTGCAGTACTAAGATAAATAACAACTATTCTTGAAACATTATGCTCTCACTGAAAAGGAATTAGCTAGCTTAGAGGGAAAGGGAGCCATGCATTGGCTCAAGCCAACAGCAAAACTCCCTGTAATGCCACGGGCGTGGTGTTAAGTCTTCCATGAGGTAAGAAGGAAAAGACAGTCAGTTTCTGCTCAGTGGTAGAAGTCAGTGTCAATATGTAACAGCCCCAACGGCTGGTTGTAAGAGTGACCAGAGTTATGTAATGACAATTTTGCAAAGGCAGATAAAGAAGAGATAACTGAAAAATAAATTATAAATACAACCAAGAATCCACCACAAGACAGGATAAGACATAATTTGAATAGACACAAATATCAGAAAGTGTAACTATACAGCCTTATAAAATGCAAATGTACTTATATTCAAGGTTAGTTAAGAGAAGGAAGTCTGACCTTAGAGGTAGCTATGAAAGCTTCAGGCGTTTTCTTGCTAGCTTGGACCCATGAAAAATACTGTTTAGGATGGAACCTGACATGAATTGACTAGCAGAGTTACTGTTTGCCTTAACAGCAAGCCACATGTTTAATTCAGCTCCTCTGAAGCCAGCCAAGGGTAATAACTCCTCAGTGAGATGGGTTATTCCCATACAACCCCTCAGTGGTGATGGTGCATCACCATCCCCTGGATGTGCTCCTGCAGCTTCATCATTCTGGAACTGAAATGAGGAGGCCATGAAATAAAATGGAAATAAAGTACAAGGGAAGAACCTTTGCCTGTAAGTATAATTAAATATTCAAAAATCTAAGGCTACTTTCTTGTACTGGCTGTAACATTCAATTCTATTGATATTATTTCTTCAAAGAGAGGTAGTTGCTTTCTTTGAATAAATAACATTCTCAACAAAACTTGACATTCAACTTTAAGATCTACTTCTATTGAAGTTTTTTTGTTGCTTATAAAGACACAGCAGAATTGTACTGTTATCAAGAAATTCTTTGTAATATTGAAAGAATCCTTCCACCACAATTACCTCAATATCTGTGTTTGTGTAATATATATTCAGATATATCTTATATAATGCTAAAGTATGCTTCCCTCTCTGAAGTATGATTTATTTCCTTTTTAATCAGAAAATATTGTAATTTTTTTTGGTTTATATAATACCTTTTTATGTTGAGTTTTTCATGTTTTGAACATTTTTTCATACTGTATTTTGAGATTAAACAAACAGCTTTCAGTTAACAGTTCTGTTAAATACTCATGACATACACTAGCAGTGCACACATTTATATTTTATGTATACATACTATATACGTATATATATATATAAACTTATACTATATATTTATAATATAGACTAGAACTAGAATTACACCTTTTAGTCTGCAAAGCAACATCCTGTAACAAATAACCTTTCAATAAAGAGAGTGGTTTTCTTTGACAGATTTATAACTCCCACCACCAGATCCCTGTCCAGCAGGATCCATTTTTTAGAAAAGAGGAGCAGTCAAAAACCCAGCAACTGGCTTTTTCCATGTGGTATGTGATCCAAGTTCCAACACGCTGACACTTTTTTTTTTACTTCATCCTGAAGGTGGCTGGAGTGCCTCGGTGAAACTTGGCTATGGGACATGAGGACCAGAGGGCAACTGCGGAAACCGGGGTCCTGAAAGTCTTCTCAGACAGTGGTGGAGGGCAAGTTCAGTCTTGCCCAAATCTCCCCATGTCACCAGCTTGCACCGAGTCACCACTGCACGGTTTAGGGACTCTGCCCGTCGTTATCTTTTCTTCCCACCTGGCATTCATACGCCAGTATTGCTGTAACATTCTTCAGACAAATCATGTGATAGCCATCCTCCAGAGGCCACGGGCAGCTAAATACAACACAGCGAGATTTTAGGTTTCTTCATCTCCCAGTGTCTGTGGAGCCTCTTCTTCCAAACCCACAAAGCCAAGGTCCTCCTCCCCTTCCGTTCCTCTCGCCGTCTCTGCGGGCAGCCCATATGTCCGGGCAGAACAACTTGGCGAGGATGTTCAGGATCCTCTGCCGCAGGTCCCACCTGTCGCCGATGCGGGACAGCTCCAGGGCGCACTCCACCGCCGCCTCGCGTCCTGCGGAAAAGCGCGCGGTTATCGCTTTAATGAGAACCCCACCGTACGGTACTTCTTGTTCCATTCTTCACTTTTTCCTCAACATGAAGCACCCCCCACTCCGCACCCTCTCTGCCCCCCACTCGCTGGGAGCAGCAGCTCTGCCGCTCTCGCCTCCCCGCGGGCAGCCGCAGCCGCGCCGAGCGCTGCCCCTGCGGCGATGCTGGAGCCGGGCAGCAGCGCCGAGCGCGGGACGGTGTGTCCCCGTCTCTGTCCCGTCCCGTCCCGTCCCGTCCCGTCCCGTCCCGTCCCGTCCCGTCCCGTTCCTCCCGCTCCCCTCACCGTCCGGTACCTGCAGGAGCGGCAGGCGGCGCAGCTTTGCGCAGGGTCCGGCCAGGCATCATCGCGGCGGCGGGGAGAGGCTCGGCGGGGCACGGAGCGCCCAGGCTCGGTTCGGCGCGGCACGGAGCGCCCAGGCTGCGCTCGGGTGGGTGGCAGCAGCGCTCTGCCGGCGCGGGGGAGGAGCGCGGCGCTAAAAGTGCCGAGCCCGGCGGGGGTTTCCCCGCTCCTGACGTAGTGAGACGGCTCGGGGATCCCGCCCCCCGCCCCGCACCCGGCGGGCAGGCGGTGGCGTGCCCGGGCGGCGCGGATCAGGGCGGGGACAGCGCCTCCGCTGCCGGCCTGGAAAGGGCGTGAGGGATGCCGTGTGCGCGGCAGGAGGAGACGGGAGGATGGGCTGTGCGCGGGGCAGACGAGGTGGAGGGATGCGGGATGCTTAGGGAAAACGGGATGGAGGCGTGGGGTGGGCTTGTGGTGGGCCAGGGGAGATAAAAGGGCCGTGTTTGCATCATCTGGACAAGAACAGGCAGAAGGGTGGGGTGGGCTTGCTCTAGGCAGAGAGATGGGAGGGTACGCTGTGCTTGTGGTGGTGGTGGTCCAGGAGAGGTGGACAAGGTTGTGATCGTGATGAGGAAGAGGTGGAAGGATGGAGAGTGCTTGAACAAGTAGAAGAAGGGGATAGGTGGTGTTATTATCTCAGAAGCATAGAATAGTTTGATTTGGAAGGGACCTCTTGAAGGTCATCTAGATCAGCCCTTCAGTATTTCACTGCCTGTAGCCACAAAGACAGAAAGATTTTCAGCTAGATCAGGTTTCTTGAAGGCCCATTCCACCTGACCTTGTGTGTTTCCAGGGATGGAACAACCACCATCTCTCAGGGCAACCTGTGCCAGTATTTCACCATATTTGCAAAAAACTTCTTCCTTATAGCTAATCTAATCCATGAACCTATAGTTTAAAATCATTACCCTTTGTCCTATTGCAAAAGGCCCTTCTAAAAAGTCAGTCCTAATCTTTATTATAGGCTCCTTTCAAGTACTGGAAGGCTGCAATAAAGAATCCTCAGAGCCCCTTTTTCACCAGGCTGGACAACCTCATCTCTAAACTTTCTTCCTATTCAAGGTGGTGGTGACCTTGCCCTCAAACCAGCCATAGGGAAACAAGCTAGCCCATACTCATGTATCACTTGAAACTTGGTGCCACCATCCCCCTGCTGGATCCTGCCTGTGGCATTGAGGCGCCTGCATGGCATGGCTCTGGCTGACACACACCAGGGCACACTTACCTGTGCTTGCTGTAATTTTAGATGGTGCTTTTTGCGAGAGACAAGAGCTGGGACAAAGTCACCCTCATGTCTTTGTGATTGTTGCACAATGTTAGGAGAGCTGCCAGTGATACTGGGGTCACTCATCTGCCTCCTGTCTCTGAGATAGTTGATATCTCATGTTGTGACACACGGCGTAGACTTCTGCTTTCAAAGGAAAATGAAAGCTGCTTGAAAAGAGAGCACAGATGGGTCAGACATAACAAGGAACTGTTTCGTGGCTGAAAGTCAGTAAATTACTACCTCTCCCATCAAAACACAACTAAAGATGTCATAATGTAATACAGACCTACAACAGGATGTTGAGAAGCTCCATGCTATGGGGTAGGAGCCTCTGAAGTGAAGTGTATAGAAATGCTGGTGACTTTGAAGTTCTGTGAAAAGGGGAGTCATTCACCAGCTCAGCACAGATACCCTTTTCCCTGCTATTTCCCAGAATGGTGGCACACTGGAAATATGGCTGGGTTTTCTCCCTGCCTAGGAAACCTCAGTCCCGTTGTTGCCTGGCAGAAGATGGCTGGCACAGTGGTGCTGCAGGGCTGGTGTATGGGAGGGGCAGTGGTGCCAGCTCATGGACAGGGCATTTCTCAGGGTCAGATGTGTAAATGAAAGCTACAGCTGGATGAGGCTTTTGCAAGGCCGTTCCCAAAACAGTAAACTGGCTCTGTTAGCACAACACACTGCACCCTGCCAGATTGTGACCTGGAGTCAGAGCACCTTAGGGTGACCACAGAGAAATTTCTGATGTTTTTGGGAATGTATTGCATTCATCTCTCAGCTGGGATATAACCTATATGGCATGTAGGCTTATTTCCTCGACCTGATGGTTTAGGATCTCTTCAGCTGTATATGAGCACCCCTGTCAGTAACTCAGCCCCGTTCAGGCAGATCTGGCCTTTGACCACCTCGTTCCTTTTACATAAGAAACTGTTTCTTCAAAACAAGTTTGTTGGGTTTTAGATGGTGGCAAGGCAGGTAAACAGGTCAGGAGGATGTCTGCATGACGCGTTGTCCCCTGTGGCGGAGGCGTGGTGGTCTGCAGCATGTGGTGCCCAGGGCTGCATCTCACAGCCACAGCCTGACAGCTGCTCAACAAATCACGGTGGCCTCTCCAGAATGTCAGCGCAGGGAGCTGGGGCCCTTGCTGAGACCCCCACGTGCCCCTCCTGCTCTCAGCGGTACCCAGTCCAGGGAAAATGCCCACAAACTCAAGCCACAAGAGCACACTGGTCCCTTGCGCCGCTGTCACATGTGTGTGACTCTGCTCATTCATGTTGCATGTTTAGACAGAGCCAGGCATGACCTGCGGCTTGTTCTTCTTTGTGAATCTGGAGACAGATCAAATACTTGGGCAAATTACTTAAATGACTCTTCCTCCAGTGAGGCCAAAACTAAATTAACCTCAATCCTGGCCTGCTCAGCAACACTTCCTCAGCCTGAAGGCAGATAAGCTTTAAAGGCAGCTTTTCTCTATACCCCCACAGCCACATAAAGAGATGATGGGCCCTTCTTTTGGGCATCTGTAGGAGACGACATTCTTTGCTGTCAGGGCAGCTGGGCACAAACCAGTGGGATAGTTGAGTTGCAGGCATTAATTTATTTTCTTTGTTTTATTTTAAAATATTGATAAAGGTAATAATAACGGGGTGAAAGGGACACTTTAGTGTGCAAAATGGGTTAATAGACTAGCCTGTGAGCCAGACCACCTGAAGTGCTCATCTCCCTGTTGCTGCAGTCAGAGCGTGCAGTGGTGGAGTGCAGGGAGACCCACTGTTTAGAGGGGGGTTGATGCAAGTTCCAGATCTGGCCCACATCCTCACAGGGTTTTATGGTGTGTGAGGGAGTTACTGATGTGTAAATCACAGCCCTTTTTGGCGGGAACAGCACACCGTGGGGCCGCTGCTAATTACAGGATTGTGCAACAAGGGCTGAGCGAAAATAAGTCCATTGCAGTTTCAAAAGCCACCAGCGAGCTCTGACGTTTTCTTTTTTCGATTCTCCTAAATAAAGAAGTGTATTTGTGGGAAGCACAGCCCCTGGGAAGCTGCTCTACCAGAGCAGCCATGAAAGCTGGGTCTGGCTGTGGCCACACTGAACATGACCGTGGGGCCCCAGGTGGGTATAGCCGTGGCAGGGAGCAAAGCAGCAGCCCAAGGAGAACTGCCTGTCTGGAGCAGCCTTCCAGTTTATTTCTGTTTAATGCCATTTAAAATTATGGCAATTACACAGCTGAAAAGAGAAAATCATCTTGAGATAATGTGCCCCAAGCTTCACCAGCGTCTGGGCAATGTGGTTTTGTCAGGAACATGTCATTGAAAGATGACATATTCTCACCGCACTTGACAACAGTGGTTAGGCTTGCTGAAAGGAAATCAAGTGTTGCAGAAACGAAATCAAGAGTGGGAGAGAAAGGAAGCTAGGTGTTTTTTCTCTGTACTCAGTTTTTTTGTGCTGAATCATTTTTCAAGCTGTTTGTGTGCCTCCCTCTAAGTTCTTAAATAAATCTCTGGTACTGTTTCATCATTGGAGTTTATCTTCTCATCTTCCCAAGACTGGTGTTGACAGCTCTTGTGTTAACTGAGAAGCTGTTTGTTTTTCTGTCTCCCTTTTCCTGTTTCTGCAGACTGCAGAGTCGACAGTTCCTGTTGATCCTTGTGTGTCTCTGCACCCGAGCAGGAAATTAGGCTCTATTGTCAGGAGCACACACCAAGGTCATTTCAGGAAAGTGCAGTGGCATGTGGCCATGGGCCATGCTGAGAGAGGGTGAGGAGAGCTGCGGATAAGGGCTTTTTTTGGTTGGTTTTTGTGGCAGTTTTTTTTAAAAAAAAAATTGGTTGGGGGGATTTTAATCCATCGTAAGTCACTCTAATTCTCTGGTTTGCTCTTCTCCAGCAACTTCCCTCCAGGGATCTCTCTCATTGTTACAAGTAAAGCTTTCTAAATCCTCCAGCCTTAAGCATTAATCTCAACCTCACTTTTCAAGGAAATGGCCTTGTTCTGGGTTAACAATATTCTGGTGGCAAGTGCAGTAAAGCTTTGTCCTCCAACAGCTACTTCTGTGCTGCTGACACCTCCACTGTGGTGAGGGAAAATGTTAATGCGGCTTTCAGTAGTTAAGTGAAATACTCCAGCTAATTTGACTTTGATTTGATAATGTGATCCCACACCACCCAGGAAAAGAAACTAAATAGAACTGCCCACCCACTGCTGGGATATAACCTGACTTGCACAGACCTCATCTGCTGTTTAAATGTTACCTAAATGCCCTATAATGAATTCTTGGACCCTCCCTCCTATGCTGTCCTCAGCTGCCTGCTTCCCTTGAAAGCTCGAACACATAATTTTCTTAGCAAAAGGTGAACTGCGTGGTTGCTCACATATTACAGTGTTCTGTCACTGGTAGAGGGATGAACACACACACCTCTTCCTCTGTGACCACCTCTGTTTGAAGCAGGCAGCACTAATTCATTACTTGCAAAATGCTACTGAAAGATGACTCACGTGAGTGTGGTCTGGTGCCTGTCCAAGCCAGAATGGGCCAGGCAGTTTTTGTGCTGAGGGCAGTAACTTTTGGCTGAGGATGGGGCTGAACAGCAGAGACACTCCTTGATATAGTTGGAGTGTAAGAGAGTTTATATTGACTGAGTGCTCTTTAATCAAAGGAGTAATTGTGAGGAACCTTAGCTGACATAATTTTCCTGGTCTTCGGCTATGACCAATTCTAAATTAGGTGGGGCACGTTATCTGGTGAGCTGAATTTTGAGTGAAAGCAGAAAGCAGAGTCCCTGCAGGTGGCTCCTTGTAAGGTCATTCCCATTTCCACTCCTTGGTAGTCACGAAAGCTTTCTAGCTTTCTAAAAAGTTTGTGAGAAGGAAAGATTTACTAGGTAGTTTTTTAAGTGGGTTTTAGCACCTATGAAGTTGACAACACCCTCATAAAAGACAGTCTTTGCAAGTGTTGTCCAGAAGTAGGAGTTAGTAAAGTAAATATTGCTGTTGATCACTGTTTATCGGGCTGGTATTTGCTGAGAGCTCTCCTCTGTGTGTGTAGGTGTCTGTGCAAACGCCAGGCATAGTGTTAGCACAGCTGCACCATTACTGCTGGGTTTTTGCAGGGGTCCTCCCTTGAATGGTGACTACGGCTGTTTTCTGTCTTGCTATCTTTGCTGAGAATGTGAATGTGCTCCATTTCTGAAATTCTTCATTGCTTGCTTCTCTGCCAGATCTTTTTTGGGTTCCGTCTTCCTTGTTTTCCTGGTTCCCTTGTTTCCTGTGCCTCCCCCACACTTTGTCATAATTTTTGTGTGTAGTCAATGCAGCAGGCGTAGGGTTGAAAAAAAAAAAAAAGGGAAATCCCATTTGTGAGACAGTTGCTGCTTTGCTGGCATGCCACTGCCTTGCAGCTGAGGCAGCAACCTGGTAACCCCGACAGGGCTCATTATTTGTGACTTTCTGTGAATCAGTGAAGTCGAACAGGAGAATTAGAGAATGCAAGCAAACTTTTCTGGACACAAGTGTGGTGACCTGGCATTCCCAATCTTGCACAGAGCCAGTGCCTCAGTGCTGCAGTGCCTCCCCTGTGCCTTTCCAATGCTCTCCAGATGGGACAGGTGCTATTTTGTATGGGTGGGGGATTTTCAGACTATTGTGAACAATGATTTCTTTGAGCTGGGTTTTGGAAGTGCCTTGTTTGAACAATCTCTGTTTGGATAAAGAATCACTTAGCGCCCCTAAATCCCACAAAACAGACTTAAAGTGGAAAAGGTTTTAAATGGAGCCTCTCCTACGAGGAAAGGCTGAGAGAGATGGGATTGTTCAGTCTGGAGCAGAGAAGGCTTCGGGGTGACCTAACTGTGGCCTTCCGGTAGCTGAAGGGGGCTGACAAGAACAACGGAGAGGGACTTTTTGCAAGGGCATGTAGTGACAGGACAAGGGGGAATGCCTTCAAATTGAAAGAGAGCACGTTTAGATGAGATACCAGGAAGAAATTCTTTACTGTGGGAGTGGTGAGGCACTGGCACAGGTTGCCCAGAGAAGCTGTGGGTGCCCCATCCCTGGAAGTGTTCAAGACCGGGTTGAATGGGGCTCCCAGCAGCCTGGTCTACTGGAGGGTGTCCCTGTGCATGGTAGGGGGTTTGGAACAAGAGCTTTAATGTCCCTTCCAACCCAAGCCTTTCTCTGATTCTGTGATTCTCTGAACTTAGAGCAAAAGGTGAAAAGATTTAGTAAGAGAATGCAGGGACTGAGCCAAGGTGGAACATAGTACCTTTTGTGAAACACTCTGCCTTGGAATTTTTGGGGCTTCAAAAAGTGTTTTGGTATTTTATTCACTAAAGATTAGAACTATACATTTGAAAAAGGTAGATGGTTTGTTCAATGTAATAACAAAAGGATCTCCTCTACAATTTGAATTGCCAGTGATTTATGTGAACAGGCCATTAGGTGTGTTTGGTTGGGGATCCTATACCAAAGAAAGAAAAAGAGAATGTGGTTTAGGTTTCACTTCAAAATGTCTGTTAAGGGAAAAAAAAGACCCAAAAGAATGAGACTTCATTGTGAGTGGATCATCACAGTCCAGACCTCAGGAGTAGGCAGGACTATGGCAGCATGTTGCCCCCCATCCCACATATGCACACACGCACGTGCTGCCAATATGCATCCATTTTAGGGAGTTATGGTAAATTCCAACTGCCTCCAGCCACCAGAACGTTTCTGGGGGAGGCTGGACCGTTTGCGTTTCAGGATCTGCGTGCTGCATTGTGGCAGTGAGAAACCGCTACACAAGAGGTCCCTTTGTGGGCTGTGCTGGCTGAGAAGTGGCACAGGCTGAAACTGTGACTGGTGAAAGCTGTCAGGGTGGCAACCAACTGTGAAGGCAGAGGGGCCACTTGACTCATCACTAGTCTGACACTGATTTAGTATAAGAATGCTGACAACATCCCATGTTGTGAGGTAGTTTCACTTTAAAACTTTGTGTCTGATAGCGCTGAAATGAGCTCATTTCCTTTCTTATTTTTCATTTGCAGAAACACACAGAGAAGATGAAGGGGCTGATTTTTGCTGCCTTTCTCAATGGGAGACAAAAGCCTCTGAGGAGATGGGAAGTCCCTCACAGCTGCTCTGCAGATAAGCCCCAGGAGCTTCAGGCATGAAGGGCTGCAAGAAAAAATGTATTGGTGGCAATGACCTTGCACAGAAATGGAAGGAAGCTTGTCCCTTCCTGTCAAAAAGGACCCCCTTTGGGCTCCTCGTTCTTTCTCTGTGAGTATGAGCAGCCCCCAGAGAAGAGGAGGAGATGCTGGGAGTGTTTGGACAGGGTGGTCAGATGCAGAGAGGAGTGCTGTCCTCCCTGAGTGCCTGTTACCATGCTGACCAACCCACTGGATCCATTCAATTCTTGGCTTCAGGAGAGTCCTACTGTGGGGAGCAGATCCATGCAGCACTATCAACTGCAGCTCATAATCCCCTCTTTGCTAAGTGGCCCCCACATTGGAGACCCTGCTTTGTTTATTTCCAGGTTAGATCAGGGAAGGCAAAACCAGCACAGAGCTGATTTTTGATATCCACGCTGGCTCTGAACATGGGGAAAGGCTTCTCCCATGCATCCACAACCCTGAGTTGGGCGAGGTGTGTCTCCCCACAGCATACACACTTTTGGCTGTGGTTGTGCTGCTGAGGGATGTTGGTTCCTGGTGTGAGAGGGAAAGCTCTGAGGTTGACCTTTGGCATTAATAAAAAAATGCATACAAAAAAGTGAGAAATACCAATCTCCCTTCAAGGGTAAGGACACCGTGTTCTTCCTCACCAGAGACCTCTCTGCAGATGCACGAGCTGGCTCCAAGGAGTATAAAGGAGAAGTAAATAGGGGAAACAGAAAAAAGGAGGTTGCACTCAACAACAAAGTATTTTTTGCACTTTAAAACCTATTTGTATTCTCTGGAGCCTATGTGCTATGGGAAGGCCCCAGTGCCAGCTGTTCCATGCCACCCTCACGGGTGTCAGTGCTGTGTATGTGCCCTGTGACCCTCAGCAGGGCCATCACCATCCCCACCTGCAGGAGAGGAGTGGAGGAGTGTGGATACCCAGAGGGAGGAAACGGAAGGGGCCATTCTGACCAAGTGTGGGGGTTGTGTGCCACAGGCACAGGTGTAGGAGTTGACTTCACGTGACAGCATCTTGGGTTGCATCATGTTTTGTGGTAATGATGCCATCCTCCCTGCCTATTTCATCATCCTGTGGTGGGCAGTGATGTACAACTGGGGAAAAGTGCTCACGGACTGCGACTCTGGAGGGAGCTCTCAATCTGCAAAGACAGGAAGTCAGGGTTGGTTTTATTGGGTGGGATTTTTTTTTTCTAGTTGTTGTCTGGTTGTTCTAAGGTTTTTGGTTCATTTTTCATTTGTTTCTTTGTTCCGTGTGTTGTTTTGGTTTTAACATAGGGTGATTTAGTTGTGAGGTGTTTTCAGGTGTCTGGCAGGGGAGGGGCTGCTGTGACCAGGCACTACCTGTGGTTATGGCAGATCATAAGGAAAGGAATGAGGAGGTGACAGAGAACCTTGGGGAAGGGGTGAGAGGTGAGAGAAGCCTACCTGGGCAGGCACCAGCTGCTAACCACTTCCTTGCAGCCCTGAGGGAAGGTGGGGACAGTTTTTCAACATAGATGCAACAGAACCCTGAAAAATTAGTCAAAAGTCTGTGCAGTGATAAGCTCACAAGGTGTTACCTGTACTTTCCTTGTCTGAGCCACAGTGCTGCTGGCAGGGGTGTCACTGGGAGATGCCCTGGAGACATCAGCAGAAAATCAGGATGCCCTGAGGAACAAGTGACCCAGGAGGTGCACCAGGGAGCAGACTCAGGGTAGGATGTCCCATGCCAAGAGGGCTATAGGGTCCCACTGAGCACAGCAGAGAGGAAGACAAAGTTAGCAGCCCACTCTGTGGGGCACTTGGAGTAGGCTGCCCAAAAAACCCCACAGCCCATGCAAGGGCATTTCAGGAGCCAGTGGTTCATGTCCCACTGGTGTGGTTCACCTCCTGCTGGGGACAGAGTGGTTGTCTGGCTCTGCTGCCCCAGGGCATGCTGGCTTACCCTGTGGTTGCTGGGGTGCCCGTGGTGACCCCATGGAATGTGTTCCTCTTGGGGTGACTCTGTGCTCTGCATGGCATGTGACTGGGAAGTCGTGCAGATGCACAGAGTGTGGGACCAGTTGGGCTCAGGACTGTCAGTGTAATCATTACATCCTGAGGTTCATGTTCCTGCTGCCCAGCAGAGGCCACATCAGGCAGAAATCACAGTGTATCTGGCAATGGTGGCATCTGGGTCTCCAGCCCAGGAGTTCACAGGCTCACAGACTTGCATATCTGAGCAATAAAACTGGCACTGATAGCATTGAGTCTAAAAACCCAAAAGGCTCAGACCAGAAAAGCCCACAGAAGTTTGGATGCTTAGTCAAATTAAACAATGTGAACTTTCAGTTTTGGCTCAGGGCTGAATCACTATGAACACCACCTTTTTTGTGGTATCTCAGCAATTGCCAAAAATCAGAAAATTACATCATCCATGAAAACATCAAGTAAAATACCTTGTCAGGCTTTTTAAGGCCTCAGTTAAAAATGTTTTCATATTTTACATGTGAAATGGCTCATGAGAACCACCAGTAAATGACCCATTGTAGTTCTGGGTAACATTTTGGGGGATGAGGGAGAATCCCTAGAAACCCTCTTTATTAATTTATCCCCCAAATGATGAAGCATGTACGATAAGCAATGCACTAAATCTAGTATTGACATGTCTGATAATCATTGCTTCTATCCATGGTATTTTTCACAGGCCCTGTTTCTGATTTTCTTCCTGTCCCCAGTTTTTCCTTCCTTCACCTTTTATAATTTTTTTTTTTTAATTGTAATGCTTCTGGGTTTTTAACAGCAGTTTGTCCCTTCCTTCTAAATATTGTCCTAACAGCCAACCACAACAAAAAATTAAAGAAAAAATTAGAATTTAAGCACAAATGGTAAACAGTAATCATACTGATCTTCACTCTTTTTTTTGTTATTTTTGGTCTAGTTATCCTAGGTTGTAAGATATTTGAGGTGAGGGTTATTGGTTCATGACACTGAATTCACATTATTATTATTAGTATTAGTATTAGTATTAGTATTAGTATTAGTATTAGTATTATTTACTTAATGTGTGATCAAATTACACTATTAATTTACAGGTTATCTATAACAATGGTTGGAAATGTGAGGTATACATGTAGTTAGAGCAATCACCAAAATTGCACATTTCACCTGATACTTACCAGAGTTTAAAGGAAGATCCCATTTTTTCACAGATGCATAGGCAAAGGGACCTGTAAGCTGGAAACCTTCAAGGCACAGCTTCCCCTCTAAAACCAGAGCAACAATATTACTTCTCTTTTATTAGTACATATGCAGGGTTCATTACCAGAAAAAGATTGCAAACACCCGTAACTGTGATTTCCTGTATTCATTCTAATGTGACCCCACCTGGAGTTCTGTGTCCATATTTGGGACTCCCACCATAATAAGGACATGGACCTGTTGGAACAAATCCAGAGAGGTCAGGAAGATGACCCTGTGAAAACAAGCTGAGAGAGTTGGAGTTCTTCAGTCTGGAGAAAAGAACTCTTGGGGAGATCTTCTAGCACCTTCCAGTACTTAAAGGGGTACAAGAGAGCTGGAGAGGGACTTCTTGCAAGGGCATTTAGTGATAAAGCAAGGGTTAATGGCTTTAAACGGAAAGAAAAGAGATTAGTATCGATACTAGGAAGAAATTCTGTACTGTGAGGGTGGTGAGGCACTGGCACAGGTTGCCCAGAGAAGCTGGGGGTGCCCCATCCCTGGAAGTGTTCAAGGCCAGGTTGGATGGGGCTCTGAGGAACCTGGGGGAAGGTGTCCCTGCCAAAGGCAGGGGGGTTGGAATAAGAAAATCTTTAATGTCCCTTCCAACCCAAACAATGGAATGATTCTATGATTTCATGTTTCAGTTACTTTTTATATCCTCCCAACAGGATAGGATTCTATAAATTCAACAAGTTGTAAATCCAGTTTCTGTGTGCATGGGAAAAAAATGGTGAGCTGAGAAATGGAGCTTGTTCAGTGAGCTTCCATATACCAGGACCTTGGTGGTCACAGACTTCTCTCAGGAGCAGAACATGGTGTGCTGTCTGTAGAGCAACAAAAAGGGCAGGTTTCATTAAAGCAGAACCTGTAGGCGTTGCAGTTGTGGTACAAAAATGTATTTTCTACCTGCTATTTTCTTTTCATCTGCTTAGCTCTCCTCCACAGTCCCAGGGGTTTGCTTCTAGGGCATGTTTCAGAGCAGAACTTTTTGGAGGGAGTGCTCAAGGCAGCTGAAGTGCTGTGCACCCAGCCATGAAGACAGAGACTTTTTTGTGCCTTTCTTTTAATAGCTAAGGTCATTCCAGCTGGTTGCATCTGGCTGCTCTTCCATCCCCACCAACAACTGGTGTATGGTCACACCCAGTGGCAAGGTTTTTGACACTCTCACAACATCCTCGTAGGCAAACCTGGGAAGTGTGGGCTAGATGAGTGGGCAGTGATACGGACTGAGAACTGGCTGAGTGGCAGATCCCAAAGGGTCATCAATCATTGGCACAGGGTCTAGTTGGAGCCCTGTCACTAGTGGTGTCCCCCAAGGTTCCATACTGGGCCCAGTCTTGTTTAACTTACTTCTCAGTGACTTAGAGGAAGGGGCAAATGCCTCCTCAGCACATTCACTGATGACACAAAGCTGGGAGGAGCAGCTGATACCCCGAGAGCTCTGCAGCCATTCAGAGGGACTTCAAAGTGTTGGAGAGATGATTCTTCTTGGGCAGAGAAGAATTGTCTGAAGTTCAGCAAAGGCAAATGCAGTGTCCTGCTCTTGGGGGGGAATAACCCCTGACATCAGTATAGCCTTGGGATGACCTCTTGGGAAGCAGTTCTTTGGATCCTGCTGGACAACAAGCTGTCCCTGAGCCAGCAGTGCCCTTGTGGCCAGAAAGACCAATGGAATCCTGGGATGTACCACGAAGAGCATTTCCAGCAGGTGAAGGGAGGGGATCCTACCCCTCTGCTCAGCCCTGGTGAGGCACATCTGGAGTGCTGTGTCCAGTTCTGGGCTCCTCAGTGCAAGAGAGACATGGAGCTCCTGGATCAGACCCAGGGGAGGGTGACAAAGGTGATCAAGGAACTGGAGCATCCCTTATGAGGAAAGGCTGAGGGAACTGGGCTTGCTCAGCCCCAAAAAGAGATGACTGAAAAGGGACCTTACCAATGTCTGCCATTGTCTGCAGGGAGGGGTCAAAGGATTGTCCAGACTCTGCTCGGTGGTGCTAGGCAGGCAGACAAGAGGCCCAGAAATTGATGCACAGGAAGTTCCACCCGAACACAAGGAATAACTGCTGTGGGGGTGATTGCACATTGGAACAGATGCCAGAGAGGTTGTGGAGTCTCCCTCACTGCAGATGTTCAAGAACCCTTTTGATGCAAACCTGTGCTCTAGGATGACTCTGCTTGAGCACGGAGGTTGGACCAGATGACTGACTGTGGTCCTTTGCAACCTGACCCATTCTGTGATTCTCTGAAATGTGATGGAAGAAAATTCTCAGTGTGAGTTGAGGAGTATTTGACAGTAATGTTACTGGAATGGAGGGTCAAAGTCACTGCGTTCTCTGGGATAGTTGTGTCAGTGCATTTTCCTGTGGTTGAAAAGTATTAAAGCCCATACTGTGGCCTTGAGGGAGAATCAGCACAGCACATTAAGCATTGCCAGGCAGGGCAGCTCAAACACTTGTCTGTAGTGTTGGCTATGGGACATCTGAGAAAGAAGATACTTGGGCTACTGTAAACAGAATGGGCATGAAGTAGTATTTCTCTTCTTTTGTTCTACCTGTTTCTGGAAATCTAGCAAAATAAGGACTCCTTTATTCAGATAGTACATTTAAGAGCTACCTATTAAATAAATATAACTATACTAAATACTACAAGGATAAGTTTTCTTCTGAACCCATTTGCACTTTTGACTTGGAGACTGGTGTTTGGCAGTGTGGTTAAATTCTGCACAGGAGTTACTAACCTGCAGCCTGCTTATCATAGCTCTGAATTATCACCTAATTGTTTCTCTCTAGCTCTGCCGGTATGACTCATTCCTAACTTGCATCCTTTGCAAGACACGTGAGCTGGATAACTGCAGTAAACTTCAGAAATCCAGAAACGATGAGACGTGTTCACAAAAATAAACCTAGGCTAAGCCTGCTCCGTCTCTGAGGGTGTTTGGTTAGTCTGTTTAATTTATGTCCATTGGCGTGGAAAATCAGCTGATGGGAGAGTGTTTTTAAGAACAAAACTGAGAAAAATTTTGTTGCAAAGGAGGAAAGCAGTCATCAAAACTTGTCTATGTAATTATGGGCTATACAGATCTTATATTTACTGAAACAGAGGAAATGGAACAACTTTAAACTGCATGTTTAAAATATGCTTCATCCAATATCCACCACAATTAAAATCTATCTTCATGTCTCTTTACTTCGGCCTTAATTAATGTTTCCACAGTTCAGTAATCTCTGGTAGAGAGAAAAGGGTAAGAGGCCTCTCCACAATCCCTTTTTATAGCGTTTCTCTAATTGTTTAGCACTGAATTATCACAAATCCTTAGTTCTATGTATAGACTAGCCCAGGATAATATTAGTGATGGGGGAAAAAGGATCCTCTTAAAAGAATAGTTTTAGAGTGGTGAAAATCTTTACACATTTACAGTTGATGAAGCATACATATGAACAGGACCGTGGGGAAAGCTGCACTCAATTAAGACCATTAAACTATGTTCTCAGAGAGTCTTAAAATGTAAAACCTGGGGAAAAAAAGGAAAAGAAGAAAAGGTCTCCAAGGACTCCTTATGGGAATCATTATATTTTCCTCTCTCCCTCCTACAGAGAATAAAGAAGTAGCCACTTCTTGTTATCTGGGGTCAGAAGCTCTGCTCATTATTGAATTGGTAGATAGTGTGCTGGAAGGTTAGTTCTTGCTTAATGTTGATCCTTTCTACTCTCCATTGTGTCATGGAGTTTTAGCCTAACCACAGCCTCTCAGTGGAAATCCCCAACAGGTAATATTTTCTCTTTGCTTTATTCCTTTGGCATTTGTTGTACAAAATGTGTACGGGAGTTGCTTTTTTCTCAAGCCATTGGTGCAGAGGACAAAAATTGAAGGAGAGGCCACCCCAGGGAAGGACATAATCATCAGATAAATAATTGTACCCCTTCCCTAGGTTCTTATCTCTGGCCCACAGAGCTGGGAGCAGAGCCAGGCTCATGGCATTGTGACAAGTATGAGCAGGGGATGAGATAAACCATCTTCTCCTTTGTTGCCTCAGTATAACAAACCAAATTACCCAGTTTAACACTTGCATCAATTGATTGTTGTCCTTTCCCCTAATACTGACCCCTGGACTTAAAATATTGCTGCATATGCTCAGAGAGCTGCTCCATTGAGTCACCTGCCTGACCACAGGAATGTGCCCTTCTTGCAACATCTCCTCCTCCTCTGCTGTTGCGTTGCAGATGCCTCGGATCTTCATCCGTATTTCTGGGATAACAGGTGTTGGAACGAAGATGCACTGAGAGGTCCCACCCCTCTGTCTGTGTGTTTGTGCCCCTGGAGGGGTGGGGTGATAACCACTGTTGCTTGCTCAGAGAAGTGGATTCCCTTCTGCGGTGGCTTCTGCCACCCGCCACAGGAAAGTGAAATAATCACAGGAACTCTCAGTGGTGTCTGACTCTGTTTTGCAGTTTCATGAGCTCCCAATCAATAGACTTCACTACAGAGCCAGTTTGATTTCTTCTGTTCTTCCCCCCCAGTTCTTTCTCCCTTCCTTACTTTTTTCTTTCTTTTATTTTTTTTTTCTTTCTCTTTGTTTTCCTCTTTTGGGAGAAGACATATTTGTATACTACCTCTTTAAACCTCAACATTGTAGGACTGCTCAGATATCTGCAAAAAATATTTGTATTGTGCCCCAGGATGGGGAAAGAGCAGATGACAGCTTTTTGGCAAAATTTCGTTTATTTGCTCACTGAGGTGGCCTGAAAAGCCTGATAATCAGGTTTACTCAAAGAGGACCTGAAATGACTCATGGCCCATATTTGACCCCATGTTTGAGGAAGATGCCCTCATGACTGTGAACAACCTGTTCAACCATTTGCTGCAGGGCAGCAAAGGCACCGCTGTAGCAAGGAGCACTTTAAAAACTGCTTTAAAATTATGTGGTTTGGCTTCTGCATAGTAAAACTCATTTAATCAGTTTCTTTCCTTGTACTAGCCAGACCATAATAATGATCAGTCATGCTTGCATAGAAGAATTTATTTTAAAAAAGGGAAACTAACAAGAGACAGAAAATAGCTTGATTTTCAGAGGAAGATGATCAGACTTTGCATAGACAGATGTTGATGCAGTGATGTTGATGCAACAAGTTTCCAAACACAGCCTTTGTTTAGACACCTTTACATCATCACCAAATGGAAGAAGGGAGTCGAGTGGCCTCTTTTTAACCTAAGCACAGTCCTCCAAAATGCCTTCTGAGCTCTCAAAAGGGATGGAGAATGGGCGCTTACTGAGGAAGTTTTTCAGTTCAATCCTGAGAAATGAGTGAATGTGCTATGTGTGACCTTCTGTGTTATGCTGCCCCTGGGGGACCTGGGTGTGAAAGATACTGTGAAGAAGGGAGCAGGTAGGGTAGGGTGGTGGTGGTGGAAGTTTCAAAGTTTCCAGAGCCTTTTAAGCTGCTTTGGGATGAAGGAGGAAAGGAAAAGTACAGGAGATGGTAAAGAATAAAAGTGTGATGTTTATGTGTATTGGGATCATATGACAATGGAAGCAGTAACAGAAACATGAAAACCTGAATCATCTCTTACCCTTTAACAGCTGATAAAGCAAAACCTGTAGGAGATGCACAGAGCTCAGTGCAACAGAAGGAAGCTCTTACCAAAGATTTTCCCAGGCTAGTTCCTGGGAAGGGGGGCTGTTCTCTGTTCTTGGAATGGAAACACAGAGCTGTTCTGCAGAGAGGAAAATTATGGAAACAAAAGCCCAAGCATTCAAAAAATCTTGTGAGAGTGAAGGCTTTGCAGGAGATAATTCAGAGGGAGACTGTAAAACCTAGAAAACAGGTATTGCGTCATTTCAACAGGGGGTTAATTTATTATTCCGCATGAGTGGGCGCATCACTGCCAGCCAGACGTCACCAAGCAGAGCTGTGAGTCATCCCCTGAAGCAGCCCTCAGCCCGGTAAAATTTGTGTCCATTTTCCAGCTTTGCTTGGGTTGTGTATCCAGTTGCCCTCATTTTACAAACCAAAACCTAAGTTACTGATTCAAAAACCACAAAAAAAGTGCACACTCTTTCAAGTCTGGGAGAAGATAAATATTGAAATTCTTGGACTCTGTGATGAGCCTTTCAGATATTACTTGCTGGTTGAAAGGCTTAATCCTGAAAAAGTCCCTGCTTTAAAGCACAGTGAAATGGGTCACCCTGTTATGTCATGCTTCTCTAAATACGTATACTGAAAGGTCCCCAAAGCCCAGTACATTAATCTTCTCTATTTATAACTTTGTTAAAAACCTCAGACCTCACCTTGAAGCCTTTCCATAGTAGGTATCTTTTTGATTTAAATGTGGTTGCTGATGTCTGAGGTTTTCTCACCTTGTAGTTCAGCCCTGTCTGCCTGGTGATAAAGCTGTTTTCTCTGACCAGCTACAGTAACAGATCCCTTTGGGCGCAGTGGGTTGAGCAGTTCCTTTCCGTGGTTTTTGTGTGCTGTAATCAAAGATCAGTATAGTCTGATTAAGAAGACCTTAGCTGTCAGGATTTTATCTGACTGAGTTAGTGGCTGAAAAGAAGCACTCTCCTTTGCCTGGACCTCTCCAAGAGTCTCTTATCTTGCTTTATCATTGCTGGCAGGTTGAAGAAGCAAGGATCATCTGTAAGTGAGGATTGCCTGCCTCAGGGCCCAGGCTTTTATTTAATGGCAGTTACTGAGAAAAAGAGTGCTCTGAAAGAAGGGGCTCCAAGCCAGCTGTGAGAAAGCAGCAGGTTCCTTCAGAAACTCAGCACCTTGGAGTCTGGGCAGTGTCACTTGAGGGGCTGGATCCCACCTTGGAAAACTGAGTTCCAGTGTGACTGTGTGAGGTCTTCAGACTCAGCTCACCCCTTCACAGAAGGATTTCCTGATGGATAATTTGATATTGTATTTTTGAAATTCACACTGTAGCACAAATTCCTTCAGTTTGGAGCCAGGCATGACACCACGCTATTAGACAGCCAAACAAAAATTCTGCTCAGCAGTTTGCAAACAGCTGCACATTATCTCTGCTGCAGAAGAAAGGAGCAACAGCAGACTTTAACTGTTTGAATTTGAAAAACAGATTTTAGAGTAGAATGTTGTATTTACGGATTCTTCTTTACCTAGAGAAACTGGTTAAGTCTATCAAAATCATATTTTCTGGCCACTTCCCACTTGTCTAGCCTGCACTGATGTCTCATGGCTAGAGTGGGTTCATGAAAGAGGGCATTAGTTTTAGTCAGATATTCTTTAGTAAGAGAAATAATTTCAGTTATTGGGGAATACCAAATAAAATTTTTGCTTTTGATGTCTTGTCTTTGTCGAAAAGCTGGGGACAGCTGTGGGGAGCTGGAGACAGCTGGTTTTGTTTTGCATGAAAGCAACATTGCTGCAAGTTCTGCTTCAACACCATGAAGGTGCCTGAGTGGAAATTTTAGATGTGTGGTTATAGTTTGCACCTCACTCGGTTAGGGATGAATTTTCTGACTTCACCAGGAAGGACAGGAGGTGCAAAATGGCCCTTTTTGGGTCATTTGGCCTCACTTCAGACATTCACAGCATCAGGATGAGATTTTCATAGCTGTGGTGTTCAAAGCTGGCCAGGGACTGAGAGCAGGAAGATGCCAGGCACCTGTGCACTGGCACAGTCCCAGTGGCAGCCAAGCCCCAGCTCTGGCCCCAGCCGCCCACAAGAAGCAGATGGGCTCAGCTCTCCTGGCCCCACACAGCTGCAGCTCTGCGGCTGCTGCCGATTTAATTTCCTGTCTAGGCTTTGCGCCGCCTGCGAGCCTTGTGGGAGACAGCAAGGAGTTTTCCTGCACGTGGGTGTCCATTCCCACGTGTCTGTGTGTGTCCTCCCTTGGGATCAGGGGGCAGCAAGGGCTGCCTTGTCCCTCTGGAGAGGTTACCATCGGGTCAGCCAAAAGGGCAAATGCAGACTCATGTCTGGCTGGAGCTGCAGCATCTCCAACCAGTGCTGAGTGTTTCTGTCCAGAATGTTTTAATGGCAGCCAGTGCCAGATTTAGCTCTAAACTGTCCCTGGGGAACCATACATTTCCTTCAACTCACTCTCCTGTGGGATGGAAGTTCCGTGTACGGGGACAAAAAGGATAATTAATACAAGCTACCAAAATTTAAAAAAAATTAATAAAATGTCTTACACTTGCCCTCAGTGAGCCATGCCAGATTTTGCTTGTCAGGGTTGTTGACCTGATGCTGGATGACGGTGGAAATCAGTGCTTCAAGTCCTGCTGCAGAGGTTTGTGCAATACAGAAATGGCATATTTGACAGACAGGAAATCATCTTTGGCTAGTTTCATTCCAGTCCCAGAAGCCATGGCCTAACACCCCTATGCAGAATTTTATCTTTCAGTGCTTTATGGTTTTCTTTGTAGCAAGGGAAGGAGGAGAGAAACTTTTCGCCAGAAGTGCCAATGGATGGTTTGTGTGTCTCATATCTCAGCAGTACAAGGAAAGGCACCAGAGGGTTTGCTGTAACTTGACATGGCTGAGGGTATGTAGAAATGGGAAGGACAGGGTCATAGAGGAGAATCCTTACTTCAGAATGTCACAACTTGCAGAACTGGACTTTAAGCAAAATCTGGACCTGCCTGTCCAGATCTTCAGTTCAATCCAGAAATAATCTGGCATCAAACCCATTCTGAGCATTCCTGTTCAGCCTGGAGGTCAAACACATAATGTCTGCACATGCCATAGTTTCCCCTCCAAAACAGGAAAGCAACGATACCTCTGACTCCCATTAACCTTTAGTAAAGAAAGCAGGGGTGGAGAGAAATGACACCTACTGGACACATCTGGGTACCATCTACAAATCTAAAACCACAGGTATTTTAAAGCAAAAGACTGCAATGACTGGGCTATTTTGGGGACTAGAGAGTCTAAGTATTTCTGTTCTCTGACAGGATTGTGGCACATTGTTGTTATATTTATAGCAAAATGAGTTCAAGCTCAGGACATCTAAGGGCAAGACTAACATTTCTCAGGAAAATATTGCACTGTTGCTATGATCCAGTTCCCTTGCTCATAAATTGTGGAAGTTCTGTGGTTTCTTCCCTGCTGTATCAAGACCTTTATTGTTTAAAACTCCTTATTGAACCCTAATGGCAAGCACTTTAAAAGGGGTAGAAAGGAGCAGTTAGGTGACTACCAACCTGTCAGCCTCCCCCCTGTGCCTGGGAAGATCATGGAACAGATCCTCCTAGAAGCTCTGCTAGGGCACGTGGAGGACAGGGAGGTGATTTGAGACAACCAGCACAGCTTCACCAAGGACAAGTTTGGCCTGACCAACCCAGGGGCCTTCAATGATGGAGTGACCACATCAGTGGATGAGGGAAGGGTTACAGATTTCATTTGTCTGGACTTCTGTAAAGCCTTTCACATGGTCTCTGACAACATCCTTCTCTTTAATTTGGAGAGGGATGGATTTGATGGATGGACTGTTTGGTGGATAAAAAATTGGCTGGATGATTGCATCCAGAGTGTGTTGGTCAATGGCTAAATGTCCAGATGGAGATCAGTGACAAGTGGTTACTCGTCACTTGTCACCCTCAGGGCTCCGTACTGGGACCAGGACTGTTCATTAACGACACAGGCAAAGGCATCAGCTGCACGCTCAGCAAGTTTGCAGATGACACCAAGCTGAGTGGTGTCAGGTTTGACACACCTGAAGGACAGGATGGCACCCAGAGGGACCTGGACAAGCTCAAGGAGTGGCCCATGGGAACATCACGAGGCTCAACAGGGCCAAGTGCTGGTGCTGTACCTGGGTCAGGACAAGCCCCGGTACCAGCACAGGCTGGGCATGAACAGACCGAGAGCAGCCCTGCCCAGAAGGACTTGGGGGTGCTGTGGGTGAGAGGCTGGACATGCCCTGGCCATGGCACTCCCAGCCCAGAGAGCCAAACGTGTCCTGGGCTGCATCCAGAGCCCCGTGGGCAGCAGGGGAGGGAGGGGATTCTGCCCCTCTGCTCTGCTCTGGTGAGACCCACCTGGAGCACTGCATCCAGCTCTGGGGTCCCACCAGGTGATGGTCCATACTTGTTGGAGCAAGTCCAGAGGAGGCCACAAAGATGGGGGGGAAGGAGAACCTCTCATGCGAGGAAAGACTGAGAGAGTTGGGATTGTTCAGCCTGGAAAAGAGAAGGCTTCACAGAGAACTTATTGTGGCCTTTCAATTACTAATATTTAATAAGAAAGACAGGATTTTTTAATAGCACCTGTTGCAATAGGACAAGGGGTAATGGTTTTAAACTAAAAGAGGGTAGATTCAGATTGTTAAAAGCAGGAAATGTTTTACAATGAAGGTAGTGAAATACTAGATGGAACAGGTTTCTCAGAGAGTTGGTAGATGCCCCATCCCTGGAAACGCCCAAGGTAAGGTTGGATGGGGCTCTGACCCACCACGTCGAATTGAAGATGGCCCCACTCATAACCTTTAAATCCAAACTTTTCCTTGATTATGTGTTTCTGTGATCCTTTGTGGATTAAAATTTAAGAGGTGGAGATGGAAAAGGCAGGATGTCTATTCTCATACTATCTAAGAAAAGTTCATCATCCCAAACTATTCTGATACAAAAGCAACTTGATTTGACATGAGGTACATAAATGTTAATTTTTTATCCTGACAGATGTTGGTTCTGGGGCCTAAACTAACCAGTCACAAAGGTGCTGTCCTGCTGTAGGTGGCCTTTGGGCTGGAGGTCCTTACTCAGGTGTTTATGTCAAGGCCAGCACCACTTGGGCAATGCATGGTGTGCGAGGTGTGCTTCCTTAGGCCTTTAATAAAGCATGTAGCTCTTCAGGTTGGGATGTTGGGTTTAGGGCCTCTTTTTGGTCTTCACAGCTGACTGTTTTCATGGTTCTCTGGAGACTGAAGCCATACTCACTCTATAAGTGAACTTGACTTTTCTAGAAGGTACTGTGCAGGATCAAAGAGAGGATAATTGTCTGGGGTATTGGCTTGACCATCTCAGAGATGCTGAATTTTTTCTGATGGGATTTTTTTTGCCCCCATGTCTACAGCTTCATAATTGCTCATCTGTTAATTAATCTGCAATATCATTGTTTTTCTCTGCTCCAAGATTATCCAGCAGCTTCTTGCAACTCAGTGTAGCGGTAGTAAGGCTGTTCCACAAGTTATCCTGCCCTGTTAGTACTGATGATGGTGGGTTTATGATGTGGAATTCCCTTCTCTGAGAGGTGTGGCCAAGGCTAGGATAGTGTCAAGGTCGGCACATGTGGACAGGTTCACAAGGGAGCTCCAAGGCTTGCTGCCAGATAATGGGAATCTGGGGGTGGATTAGAGTGAACACAGAAAGGAAAGATTTTGAATGTTGCTGCAGTGCCTTAAAACACTGGGTTCTACATACATAACAAAACATGCAGAACAAAACATGCTCGTGAAAGAGAAAAAAATCCTTAAAAAGAAAATCCAGAAGAGAAAACTCCTCCAAAAAATCCCTGAAAAGTGGAAGAATCAGAGAGATGCCATCAGAAACACTGCATATGCTCTCCTGATAATCAGCTATGTATTCAGGAGGTGTTTGGGTTGAAAGAGAGGATCTCACCACAGTAGAACTTCTGTAGTGGATAATCGGAGATACAGGGCTGTGAATTGACCATGTTTTACCCAGCCATGAGATATTTTCTGGTGGATTGGCTCCCTCTGCTGTGTGTGTGAACTGGTCTGAGAGAGGAGGATTTGGATGGGCTTTTGAAGGAAATCAAAAGAAGCTCTCAGGAAAAGAAAAAAAAAAAAATACAGGAAATTTGTCAGAATATACCAGGCTGTCACTTACTCTCTGTATTTCTGCTGATGGTGTCCCATCAGTGTCACCCAGCAGTGTCACTAGCATTGGTGGAGCAGGGCAGGGGCAGGAGAGACCACTGCCAACATTCATAATAACTCAGTTTGTTTATTAGAAGACTGACACTTCCAGTTTCTTATGGGAAGATCTTAATTTTCTTCCCACTGCTAGAACAACAGCTTGACTTAAAATTATAGAACAATGTCAATTTTTGCATCTTATTGCTTGGGGAGTTGTTTGCTCCTATTGGATAGTTAGTCTGCCTATTAATGTTTTCATGCTGGTTTCTTTATTAGCCTGGCTGATTTTCTGTTTTCATTCAGGGATCACTTTCTGTTCTCATGATCACATTGTACTTCCCACTGCAGGTTGAAAACAAACTACTGATGACTGTGTGCTGGTAGGTATCTTATCAAAGGAACCTCCAGGGCATTTGAAGTGAGTTGTTTCATTAGCCTCACTTCTACTGTGGATGAATTAGAACAATCAGTGTTTCAGAGCTGCTTTAAGTGAACTCTATTCACCAAGTTAAGAGGACAAAATACATTAAACTGCTTTGGGGCTGGATGGTCTCTGCCGGCTGCAGCTGGAACAACCAAGAGGTCAGTCAGCACAAGAGGTTGTCAAGCAGCTAGTTGCTGGCAAAAAATGAGCTATCAGCAGAAAAATATTCAAATCCTGCAGCGTTTGTGCGCATAATACACCCCCAGATACTCCCAAGTTGTACTGTAATAAGATTAAAACTTAGTAAGAATTTCCCCTGACCCAGAACAAGTCCAGCTGGTCTGAAGTCCAACACAGATTGTGTTTGTCAGAGAAGTTGTGGATGCCCCAACCCTGAGGCCAGGTTGGATGCGGCTCTGAGCAACCTGGTCTAGTGAAAATTGTCCCTGTCCATAGCAGTGGGGTTGGAACCAGAAGATCTTTGAGGTCCTTTCCAACCATTCCATGATTCTGTGATCAGGACTCAAACCCTCCATTAGATGCTTAAATGAAGGACAAATTCCTCTTCTCCCCTGTTTTTTAATAGCAAACCCATTTGAAAACCAGGGCTTGTATCAATAGGAAAACCTAAAGTATTTAATGGGACCCGTTCTATCAGATCAAAGAGTTTGGGACCAGGCTTCAAGTGAAGCAAAAGGAAAACATTTGACAAGAGTCAGGAATGGCCTTTGCCAAAGCTCTGATTTTTCCTTCAGGAGCTGCTGTTTAGCAGTGCAGGATATTTAGAAATTTCCTGTCCAGGTACAGCTATGTAGGTGAGAGAGACCAGAAAAAAAACTGCCTCAACTTTATTGTGTATACCTGAGCTCTTTGCTGTTTCCTTCCTATGTTGTGGTCATCTAGATTGTTTTAACAGACAAACATTGTTCCAGTCTTTGAATATTTGTTTTTCATTTGGATTCAGATTAGATACACTGACAGGAAGGCTAATATGCTCCTTTCAGCCAAGTTTTCATTCCAGAGATGGCTGTTGATTAGCCAAACTATGACCCTGAAAAACCATTGAGGGGTGCTTTGGAACAGGCTCCTAAAAGGACTAAATTGGGAAAAATAAAAGCATACAAGACATTTTTTCTACTTTTACACCAGTTTTATTGAGACTGACAGCATTTGAGCCCAGGCAACGAAGACATTAAGTTTATGATGGTGTCTGCATTCCCTGGTGTTTTATCTTTAGTGTTACTCCTGTGGAATCAGGGTCCTGAGCTTAATAAGAGAAAAGTAACACAAAATGATGCATATTAGATTCATCTTTAGGTGAATGAGAAGTAGTTAAGCAAAGCTGCTCCATGCTTTGCTTATGCTTATGCTCCATACCTATGCTTTGCTTTTGAAAGGTGTTGCAAATGGTTATTAATTTGATTTAAAATACTAAATGTAATTCAAAGATACTGGAACACATTATAAATCAGAATGTAGATAGTTGTGAGTCTATCTTTAAATATGCCTAACTGCTTCACTTTCTACCACTGCAGAGATCAAGACATACAGTCATAGTCCAAGGAAACATGAGTCAACATGTAATTGTTTTTAACCTCAGAGTTCAGGAACAGTAGTAACCTGCTCTGCATCTTCAGACATCCACAGGTGCATTTATTTATTGATCTTTAAGAAGTGGTTTAGTTCTGGTGTCACAAGCATTCTTAAAGGGGATTTATGAGAGAGTGTAAAGGAAAGGTTAATCCCTGAAATAAAGTAGATTCTGCTGAATTCTGAGTGAAACACTTTCCATTCAGGAACTGGATTGAATTTGCACCATTAAAGAGGTTCATTTGTTCTGCTTTATCCCTGATTAGGAGATCCTCATCTCTACTGCTGTTGCTAGCCCTGAAGGCAGGCAGAAGGATCGGAGCCCAGCTGGTGGGAATGACATCAATAAAATCAGATTGATTTGTCAGAGATGGAAGGGAAAGGGGAATTTGGTGGGTGACTAAAGCCTGTGTTAGAGCAGTTACTTCAAACCATGGCAGTTTTTGTGTTGTAGCTGTAGGATTACTGTCACCAATAAAGGAGGTGAACACCCAAGGTTTCAGGCCCTTATTCAAGCATCACTGAACACTGAATTTGAGTCTTCACTTTGAATATGTATGTGTTATCGTATCCCTTCTAGCGTGTCAGATCCTTACTGCCTTGCCCCCCAAAACTCCCCAGTGTTTGTTTTTCTCCAAGGTGCACCGCCAGCTCCAACAGACAACTGTGTCTCGATTGTTTCCAAGAGCTGTGTTTATCACCACTGTTCCCTTGCATTTGATTACTTCATGTTTAGAGGCCACTTAGGGAAGGGTCAAAGGATTGGTATGTTTATCCACATTCAGAGCTGAAAACCTCTGTGTGCTGTGAGCTGTGCTGCTACCTGCTTTGTTGAGCTCAGAGCTGGGTGGAGATGGAATTCCTTGCTAGCCAGCTATCTTATCTGAAAAGCCATAGAGTTAGGAGAAGAAGTACTCAGGTGATGTGTAGCTGGGCGAGGGGATGACTCCTCACTTCAGTGCCTTGTGGGATCCTCTCCAGGCAAAGTATTGCAGATGAAATATGAGCACACAAGGTGTCTTTTTGGGGATATGTCAGTGTTTTGCGGAGACATTGTTGAGCAGCTGACGGGAAATCACAGCATCAAGTCGGGAACCAAAAGGTGGTGCTGTTACTGCAAGAACGAGGAGAAAAAAGTGCATCCCGATCTCTTCAGCGCTCTTGATCAGCTAGGGAGCAGGAGGTGAGCTTAAGGGCTCTCCTGTTTTTTTCAGGTAATGCAATAAAGCTCCTGGGCTGTCTTAATGTGTAGGACAACTGGTCCTGGTGGGTAGTTCCTGGGAAAGTAATAAAACACGACACAAAAATATGCACCTGGCGGGAGGAGAAGGAAGAGAAAACTGAAGGAAGTCACAGGGTTTCACCTTGTGAGGCATCAGACAAAAAGCGAGACTGGAGAGATGTGGCAGCTGACGCTGGGCTGGGCTCGGCTCCGCAGGGCACTCAGACCACCACGGGCTCTGCCAGGAGTCAGCCACAGAGCTGCTGCTGGAGTTAGACATTGAAAAGGAAATGGAAGCATAAAAGGTGCTCAGAAGTACAGGGAAAAGCATTGGGAGAGTGTGGACACCGTTAGTGTGGAAGTGGGTAACAGCAACACGTAACAGAAACCCTCCTGACGTGGTGTCTGCCTCTGCCTTGGTCTCTACAAAGGTGTATGTCAAATGGGACATCGAGCTAGTCAGACCTAGACAAATCACATTTAAACTAACAGAGGAATAATATCTAGGTGCTGTGCAGGTGGATTAGGGAACTGGTGGTCCTGCAGGAAAGTGTTGTCCCCTGTCATGTCCTTGTGAGACTCCTTCCTGTGACAGCCATCACATTGTGTCAGTGAAGAGGTCTGTGTCCAGCTTCTGCTTCTCAAAATGTCTTGATATTGTGGTGAGCCCAACAGATACCTGATACGTGCTGGGGCTGTCGCATTTGGGGCAGAAATTGTCCCCAGTCACTGTGGGGAGATTGAGATTTGCACAAATGAGAGATTTCAAATTCAGCCCTGGATGAGTCCCTCAGGGTTCACTTTGGACAGCAGGATGAAGCACAGCGCAGTCTTGGCTGCTGGGAAGTTGCTGTATCAAGTCATTTGAGGAAGCATCAAGACAGCCAAACTCTACCACCATTGTTCTCTGGCCATAACAGGCAGCAGTGACCATCTGAGGTACTGGGCATGGCATTCTTCACCCTCTTCCCCCTTGCTCTTCTGGGTCACAGGTACAGCCCCACAGCAAAAACCCACAAAGGGAGTCTGAACTGATGTTTCTCCTCCCTCTCTGTGACTATCAGCCTTACTGAATTACTTCAATTTGTTAAATGAATTGGAAACATTGCTCAGGAATGGGCTGAGCTGTGCAAGACACCACCCACACCTAATTTTTGTGATTGCAGATTAGTGGCAGCAGGTGTAAGTGCCTGCTGTGTTATTCAACTCATGCACGTGCTTTGGAGCAGAAAGATCACTTATTGTTGCAGCTCTGCCTGGCTCATCCTTTAGGCCCCCTTCCCCTCTCAAAGATAAAGAAAAAGAAGTCCGTAAGGAGCAATGGATGATAAAGGAAAAAAGGGAAAGGGGTTAAAAATATAGAAACAGAAATCTTAATGGGGATGTCCAGCACCCAGATCTCCCTGGAAATGCTCTGTCTTAGCATTTCCACTCATCTCTGTTTGGTGTTCCTGTGTCCTGGTGCCTCTCTGGGGCTGTGTCCACTCAGAGCCTGAACGCCGGACACTGCTGTACAATCTCAGCTGTTAGACCTACTAGAAAGCAGCTGCTGTAAAAACTTTTGTTTCCCCCAGAGATAAAAATTGGAAATACATTATATTTGGTCTCTACTTGAGGATGTTCAGCACTGATTAATACCAACAAGAGGTAATGAGAGGCTTTGATTAGAGTGTAGCAGCGTAGGTCTGTAATCAAAATCTTTGTATAATCAGAAACATGAGCCAAACGATAAATGTATGTGTGGGACTATCCCTATGACATAAGTGTATTGTACCTGAACGAGAGATAAGTGGGAATAAACAGCAAATATTTGGAAGAACAGACACTGTGTTTCTGTGTTCTAGGGAGCTGTGTACATGCAGCTCAGGGGTTTTGCTGTGCAGTGATATTCATGTTTGTACTGGATGTTTTCACTTCTTATCACCAATGTCTTAAAGCTTGTTTATTGAACTCTGGGTCAGTTTATTCAGGTTTAATGACTCTTCCACGGCATGTTTTCCTTTCAAGCACATTTTTGCGGGGGGAGCATTTTGTGTGCTGTTGTGTGGCTATTTCAAGAGGTTGATCTTGGGTCACTCATTGAACTAGTAGATGGATAATAGGAGTGACTATTATGGTCTCCTTTTCTTTCTTTTTTTTTTTTTTTTTTTTAAACATATGTTCTTCATTTTTGTCTTATATTCCTTTTTCTGCTTCTGTAGAGGGTTGTTGGTGAGGACAAATAAGAATGTGGTTTCTGGAGGATAGTCTTAGCCTGCATCAGAGCTTGTCTCCCAGAAGGAGAGAGAGATGTTCTTGTGGTTTATGCATAAATGTGTGGAATTTAATGAGCCATGCTTTTTTCTTGGTGTTGCTATAATCTTTTTGAGGAAATCACAATGGGGAATTCAATTATAGGCTATATTTGTGGTAACACAAAAAGATTGTGGCTCAATTAGAAAGCAGATTGGGATGTCCTGCCTTAATTTCTGCTTGTGTAGGAGGCCTTGGTGAACGCAAGAGAGGAACATGTGTGTTTTCTAGAGGATACTCTCTGACTGGGGGATATCAAGTTGTAACAAATCTGAGATTCTGAGTAGTTCCCACACTGTCTTCTCATGCTTTCACAAGCACAGTGAACAGCTTCCAAAAGCCTCTGTATCAGACACTTCCAGAGCCTGGGCTGGCAGGTCAGGCTGTGTTTCTAAATGCACATCTGGAGCGCAGAGGCACTGACCTCTTAGTTAACCAGCAGCTTACAGATGTGTCTGTTCATGAGTGAAAGAGAGAGCTGTGGAAGCTGTCATGTAAGCTGCTTCCTGTGTGTCAGGACATGGCGACAAATCATCCAGGCTGTGCCGTGCCTCGCCTCAGAAAGACAGGGAGAGTTTCACTGCAAAATGTTTGAACTTTCTCACTAAGAGACAGGCCCCGGTAGTTTTGTCATCCACCTGATGGATATTCTAAATATTCATCCAAATAACTCTAATGATTGTTGTCTTAGTGGGATGTGTCACAGACACACGTCTCCAGACTCTGGTGCCCGTGGCTTATTTTGCATAACATGCAAAGGGATTTTTGCTCTTTTGCAGATAGGAGCGATGGAAAGTGAACCTTTGCCTTGAAGATATTGTGGGTGCTCCCTGGCCATGCCCTGTCCTGTACTCTTGCTCACAGTGGGGAATCTGAACTTAAGATATGAGTCCCCTGAGTGGGAGAACTGGAGCTGCCAGAGACATAAAGTTCCCACTTTGTCTTGCACAAGGCTTTCACCGCTTTATAATTAAAAAAGCATGACTCTATCATCCTGATAATTTGTTTTTCAATTAAGAAGTAAACAAAAAGGCTGGTGTCTGATTTAAACCTCAATTACCATGAAAAGCATACAGGAAAAGAGACCTGCAACAACTGCGAGGAGAAGTGACATGTCTTGTCTTTATGTGATGTAACATTTTCAGCCCTGTGCAATATGGCTTCTCCATGAAAAAATGTAACTTTTTTCTGTTCTCTGCCTATGGACAACTCCCTTTGGGTTAAATATCTGTGCTCTTCAATACCTCTTCTATAAGTAGTATCTTAGATCTTAGGAATATCAAAAGCAAACCCACTCTTCTACATAGAATAATTTAGATTCCTAAGGATTTTTCTGACACATTGAAATCTGAAAATGTTCTCAAAAACTCAGTGAGATGTTTTGAGTCTTTACAACATTGTTTCTTCTTCAGAAATATTTTTATTGTTCTGCTTAAGGGCTGGAAAGACATTCGATACCTGGGTCTGCCAAAGAGTCTTTGTATGGTACTGGTTGAGTAATTTCATCATTTTTTCTGATTTACACCTCCAGAGAAGAACACCAATAATTCAATGCCTCATCAGGTTATTGTGGTGATAAATTATATACATGTAGCTGTAGGAGGGAAGTGATTAAACTCTACACTGCCAAAAGCCAGACTTTTTTATTCCCACCTCCAATAATTTTTGAGTTTTTTTCATATCATTGTTATTAATTTGTGTCAGAAGATAGAGTCAAAGACTGACTTACAGTCACTGATGAACACTTTGATGTTGATTTGATGGTCATTGCAAGCACAACCAATTGCAGATGGAGAGTTCTTCGAGTGATTTGATCCAGCTATATCAAGGTTAGGGTGATTGTTCATAGTGTAACTTCTTAAGAGATCTCTGCACTCTTCTTGACTTCAAGGGGAGAGAGTCAGTTTTGATTCCATCATTTGGGACTGCTCCATAGCTTGGGCATGGATCAAGCTTAGTGCCTCAAATAAGAACAAAGCTGAGGGAGGGAGAAGGGAAAATTGTGGTGGGTTTGTATTGAGAAATCTTTCCCATATGGAATAGCAGTTCTAGCCTAGGAGTTATTTTTGTTCTGATCTTAAAGATCTACATAATGAGATAATCTGAAGTAACAAATTTTTCCCAGTTTTTGTGCATGGGCAAACCACATTGACTGGGAAATGTTGCCAAACTTGTCTGCAGCATACAAAGCAATAATGAAGTTCTGTGAAAGGAAGTGTGTGTAATGAGTGACATCTGTCTCCTTCACAATATCTGCCATCTCCATAGCAGTAATTGCCACATTTATATGAGCAAAACGTTTGATTCTGACCTCTGATTTATCAGTGACAATGTGCATAGTGTATGTTACAGATTGACATAGCTGATGCTGAAAGATTTCATAATAACTTGAAAAAGCACAGTAGCTGTTCTACTATATGAGTACAGAATAAAGTTGTTTAAAACAAGAAATCAATATTAAACTGTTCAGAGCCCTGCATGTGTATGTGCAAAAGCTATTTTCATGTAAAAGTCAAATTCATGAGAATGAAATGAGATCACTCTTGCTTGCAAGGCAAGAGAACTCCCATGGCAGCTGTGTGCCTTTGACTGTGTCTCCAGGGTGTGATGGCTTATTTTAGAGTAGTCTGGTTTATACTAGGTGCTGAGGATTTAAAGGACTGCCATGACTGTCAGCTTGCCGCTATATGTATGTTGTGTGCTTGAAGTCTGTTCAGTGAATGAAGATCTTCTGGAGATCTGTGTGCCAGTACCCGGAAAAGATTCCTTTTTTTGGGCAGTGGGAGCAGAGCATTTTCTGTACTGATTTCATAAAACTGTGAGTGCATGTCTATTTTACTTTTGGCCCCTTTCTTTCCACTTCCACAAAGATTCCTAAGACTTTCTATAGCCAAGTATTCCTTGCTGTATCTGGCCAGTTCCTTTGTACCTGCTCCTTCTATTCTCTGAAGTTTTCTCATGGCTGTTCAGCACAAATATGGCATTATTAGTTATTTCAGTTGGCCAGAAAGGCATAACTCTACAGTAAGAGATTATGAACTCATGACAGCCAATTTTTTTTGTCCTGATCCTTTCAGCACACACACACACACACAAAAAGGTAATTCTTATTTTCTTGATACCACTTTGACTACCTGCCAAAATTTCAAATTTAAGGCTATGGACTGGCCATTACATCATGCTTTTTACACAGGTTTTCTAAGCAATACGTGATGTGAGAGTAATGCTGGTGCCATTTAAATTGATGCTAGACCTCTTGCATCCTGTAAGTGGTCTGGACACCAGTGCTACAAAAATGCTGACTGCTGCTGATGACATCAGTGTGGGAGTGTATGTGCCCCCAGTGGTGTTCATATGTACTGTTGGTTTTGGTTGAGAACTTCTTTGCTCATTTTCTGGGACTTACAGGGAATCTTTTTTCAACAAAATGTCTGCTTCCACCTCTGAGATACCAACAGCCACAGAAACAATTATTACAGTCTGTTCAAGAATGGGATACTCAACACTACTTTCTACTACAGAAATGTGCCTCTTCCCCATATCTGGCAAATTATAAAACTTTTAAGAATGATTTTTCAATACAGTCCTGCAAGGCTATTGCTCTGAATGATTCTGCTAACCAGCAAATATTATATCACTGAATCATATTAGTGTTACAAAATATAGCCCCAAAAGGGGAAGGAATATCCCTTTTCTGTCTTCTGACCTGTACTCTAATTTTTTATCATTTTCTGGCTTGGCAAGGTGGTGTGCATTAAATGTTGGACGGTGACTAATCTCTGTGAAGTTTTTTTTTCTTTTTCCTTTTTTAATTTCTCCCCCTCTTTTCCAGTGACCTTTGCTCTGACAGAGAAAGCCAGGATATGCATTTTCATAGGGGAGAAAATTAGCTAGAGAAAGAGGCCTAGATCAAGAGGGAATCATCTATATAAAAACAACCAGCGAAATTCAAAATGGAGCACAATTGGCATGTCAGCAAGTTTGCCTGGAAAATGCTTTGACACTTGCCAGAAATAAGAAATTTTGGCAGTGGGTGAACTTTAGAGGAAGTCAAGGAGGGAAATGACAGAAGTGAGCTTTTTTTAAAGTGAAACTAGTTATGTAAAAGTGCCCATACTTTATTTTTCTCCTGTTGAGTTCCAGTCACTGCCCCAGTGTGTTAGACTCTGTTCAAAAATAAACATTGTCTGCTATGAAGCTTCAGACTTCCCCAAAGCCTGACATGGGAAAATAGCCCCAGCCCAGAAAGGTGAACAGGCTAGAGTTCTTCCTTTGCCTTTTTTGATGAACTCAAGTAAATGAAATGTTCTGGTGGATCTTGGTCTTTTTGGTTGTGTAAACACATACCCATAGATGCATGCCTCAAAGCAATTTTTTAAATTACTTGCTTTTGGAATCTCTTTTATCTGATGACCAATGATTCTAATCTGGATCTGAGAACTTTCGTCAAAACTTTTAGAGTTCTGTGATGGGTTTAAATTTTAACAAGTCAGCATTTCCTAACAGGAAAAAAGTACTTTTTTGAGAGAATTCCCATCTGGTAGTGTTCAAATCACAATATCTGGTGTCTCTCTGAAATTAAAACAGATGGAATATCTTTGAGCATTTCATCCTGCTCTTCTCATTTCAAATCATTTGCCTCCAGGAGGAGAGACTTTGGGAAACACTAAACCTGCTAAGCCAAGTAAGAAAACGTGACAGCTGGAAGCATTGGGCAAGACAGTCCTGAGAAGTTCCTTAAGTTTCATCTCTTAGATCTATAGCTGGTTAATCTGCAGCCTTCAGTTTAATGGCTTGACTGCAATGATTCTCATATGATCAGCTCATAAACAGTTAAGATGCCACTTTTGTTGTGCATGCTTATTTCTTGTTTCTTGGTTGGTTTTTGGGTTTTGGTTTTTTGGGTTTTTTTCCTTGGTTGGTTGGTTTTTTGGTTTGTTTTTTTTTTTTTTGTTTGTTTGTTTGGGTTTGTGGTTTTGGTTTTGGTTTTGTTTTCCTTTTGTTTGGTTGGTTTGGGGTTTTTTGTGTTTTTGTTTTGTTGTTTATTTGTTTTTGTAGTTTTTTTCTTCTTGTTTCACTCATACCTGTAAGGAGGCTACAGTAGCTTGTGAATGTGTCTGTTGTCCACATATTAAAGAACAAGATGGAAGCACCTTATTCCTTCATGCCTCCATTCCCCACTGAGAGGAAAAAGACAGAAGATATTGTATTGATCAGATTGCAGACACCCTCTCAGAAGAGGCCACTGTTAATGCATCTATATCACATCAAATAAAGACTCTTAACTTATCCAGGACTTCTGACTCTATGTGTTGCTAATTTTGGACAAGGCAAGGCTCCCTGGTGCGGTGGGAGTTGGGGAAAGGGTGGGAGAATTTTGCTTTCCACTTCAGTCTCCGATTGAAGTTTTTTCCTAGAATAGAGCTGTTTCCTTGGAGCCTTGCATCAATACTGGGCTGAGATCTCTAGGCAGTGGCTTCCCATTTCTTAGTCAATTCTATTTCAGGATTGGCATATATGTGTAAAGAAAATGTTGCATTTACAACATGAAGCTGTGTCAGAGGAGGTTTAGGTTGTTTATTTTGGGGCTGTCCTGGCCCTGTACTAGACACACCGAGTCACACCACATGCCTGAAAGAAGTGGCCAAACACTTCTTGAGCTCTGTCAGGCTGGTGCTCTGATCCCTTCCCTGGGTAGCCTGTTCCAGTGCCTGACCATCTTCTGGGTGAAGAACCTTTTCCTGATATCCAGCCTAAACCTTCCCTGACACAACTTCAGGCCGTTCTCTCAGGTCCTGTCAGTGGTCACCACAGAGAAGAGATCAGTGCCTGACCCTCTTCTTCACCTCATAAGGAATCTGTAACTGCAATGAGGTCTCCCCTCAGTCTCCTCCAGGCTGAACAGACCAAGTGACCTCAGCCACTCCTCACACGGCTTCTCCTCAAGTCCCTTCACCCTCCTCCTGGCCCTCCTACAGGTGTTCTCTGATGGCTGAATGTCTTTCTGATATTGTGGCACCCAAAACTGCCCCCAGCACTTGAGGTGAGGCTGCCCCAGTGCAGAGCAGAGCAGGACAACCCTCTCCCTGGCCTGGCTGTCGATGCTGTGCCTGATGCCCCCAGGACACGGCTGATTCAGTACTGCTAGGCATGCATGCAACATACAACCCTAACTTAAGTAAAAACAGCACACTGGTGGGCTACAAGACAGTCCTGGCACTAATTCAGGTGCTTAAATGACCTTCCTTTTTTGTCCCTCTTTCTCTTCCCACTCCAAACTACCCCAGCCAGTTGGTTTAGAGGAAGTGGAACACCGTATGTTTTCCAAAGGAAAGAAACTGCTCAGAAATCAACATGTCAATCTGCTTCAGAGAGGGCTAGTCCCAAGCTGTGTGAACATAAGTGCCTCCAGACCACTTGGCAGAGCCTGTGAATCTTCACTTTCTTTCAAAACTGTGCGAAGACAGAGTTGTCAAACAGTGCTGAGCACAGGAACGTAGGTGGGCTGCTCTCTTGGAGTTGCTCTCTTTGCAGGTGTTCTGCAAAACTGAACATATCCTCTGCTCCTCAGCCTTGGACCAGGTGGAGATGGAGGGTCCTGCAAGAGATGATGTTGGAAGGCCAGGTCTGTAGGCAGGCATAGGACATATTTTCTTTAAATTTCCTTACACTCAGTATAATGTGGAAGTCGCTTTCTGGTAAAGACTTAAAAATGAAGCCCTGGGTGATTTTTATGAACTTGGGTTCTTCCTTCTGCTGCCCCCTCAGTTCTGGCCTCTGATGTCCTTAGATATACTGGCACTGTGTTATACCACACTAGATGCTGCCTGTGGTGGTGTGTGAGAGCTGGTGTTCGTGCAAGGAGCTCTTAAACAACCAAAAAAAGGGAGAGAAGGGAAGGAGGAAAAAGGGTGTTTTACTTACAATGTCATTGTTGCCAAAAGAAATATGTGTCAAACTGTCAAACTGCATATCTGGTAGCTCTATTTCTTGGCATATTCGTCTTTAACCCCACATCTTCATAAATGTTATGGCACGAATCTAAACTGCAGGTCATTGTATTTTTATCTTTAAGTCCATTCCTTCAATGTGTTAATAAAACAAAAAATCTGTCTGCTTACAGCCTGGTATATTTTCATTACATCAATAACTAAATTAAGGAATAAATCCGTGCTCCTTTGAACTCTGCTTCTTCCAGTCTCATAAGTCCCTTCTCCCTGGAAATTGGGCAAGGGTTTCTTTATGCTGGCAGTTGCAAGGAGGCAGATCTCCAGGTCAATGCCAGCACATGAGTGAGGAGAGAGCAGGGCCAAGATTCACTCCTTCAAGTCCAGAGGTCTTGACTTCATTTCCCTTCGCTTTTGAGCTGTGCACAGCACTGGAGGGTTTTTTGTATAAGAATGTGAAGGAAAATAAGGCACTCTATCTGGGAATCTGTTTTTACATAGAAATCTGGCATACAAAATTTCTTTCCTTTGACAGGACTTTACTTCTTTGAGGTGTCCACATGCAATATTTAAGAGACTAGGCAGTACAAAATGCCAAGTCATCAGCATTTTCCTTCTGGACTCATGGTTGCTACAGCCTTGATGCAGTTTGATGTTTTCCAAGTAGAAGCAGCGTTGTCTTTGTGAATGTTTACCCATGCTACTTGCTGGGCAAATGCTGAGAGCTGTTTGCCAAAAGGTTTTGCTTAGAAAGATGTTCTGGTTAAGGAGTTTCATAGAGCACAGTTTGCAGTGATACACTATCAAAACAGCATCTCTGACATTTGCATGTCACCTAATGCTAGAAGCTATGTTCATTGTGTAAGCTGAAAATCATAAACCCAAGGTATGAAGATCTCTTTAGAAATAGCAAATAACGGATCACTGAAATGGGGGTTAATTTCTCGAACAGAAAAACTGAGCCCATGAGAACCTGCCATTTCCCCCAGCCCCATAGAAGATTGTATTGCTGAGAACAAGACTCACTTCTTCAGAATTTCTGTTCAATGTTTCAGCTGAAACCTGTTTGTTGAAAAAAATTAAATAAATGCACAATGTGGAGCAACTCATCAGCTGGGGACAGCTCTGACAACAGTGCTTGAGACTGCACATTTAAGGCATCAGTAACATCTTACAGTCTTGCTGGCCGAAGAAAGAAGAGAGCACTAATTCTTATTTGTTTATGCTAGTTTTGGCTGTTTTGAATTATTGATATGTCCCTTGAAACTGCCTCTGATCATTTCCCATTGAGCACAGAGGCATGTGGTGGTAAGCAGAGACCTGGCCTAGCTGCTGGACTTTCTCCTGCTGAACTCAGCATCCGAGCTGCTCATAACAGCAACAGATGTTTCTGCTTTTTAAGGTCTGTGGGAACCTCACTTAACATTTTTTTCCCCCCTTCTTCCTTGCAGGAACAAATGCCAATATAGCTGAGATCCAAAAATCTTGACCTCGGCTTTATGTTATTATTGGAAGATATTGCGACTGGATATCCTATTGTCCATTCTCAAGTAATAAGCTGATAGCTTTTAATGCTGTATTTGCTTTTTCACGCATACTTTCTACGTGTTTGTTATTCAGATACTTCCTGGCAATAAATGAGGGAACACATAATCACTGTTGCCTCCAATGCAAGCGGGTCTGCGAGATTCATCTCGTTTCAAAAGCACTAGGCAAGCTCAGGAACCAGCTCACTAGCACCTAAAACAAATCATTCCCTTTGTCTTCTCAGTGCTCTAAGCAGTAGCCTGGTGCATTATATTGCAGGGATCCATGTCAACCCTGTTCATAAGGCCTGACTCTGTCCTGAGTGCCCAGATGTAGATATCTCAGAGAGCTGAATAGTGTGTGTTAAGCTTAAAATTTTCCAAATGAATGCATATATTCAAAACATTATTATTATTACTACTTTTTAAAAAAGGGAGGCAAAAAAAAAGAAAAGCACTTAAATCTAAGCCTGGCTTCATTTCCTATATGTCAACAGTATCTGCTTTTTTCAAGGAGACCCTTGCTAGACAGGAGATTTACTTTCAGGAAAAGATGGGCTTTATGCCATATTTCCACAGGTAGTTCCTGAGTGTGAATTAACAGCTTTAATTGCCAGCAGGAAGACCTTAGAAGCATTCTTGGCAGTACTTGATCAGGGCATGTGTCAAATTCAAGCATCCCTTGGCCTCCCTACCCATACCAATATTTCCAAGGTGTCAAGGCTCTGCAGCAAGTCCCAGCACAACCTCTTCTCTGGACCTCACCTTGGTGAGTGGCTGGACACAAGCCATGGGGCAAAGCTGTGGCTGGGCTGGGTATGAGACATGTCCGTGATTTTGCAGCACAGGCTCTGCCTTCCCTCCCACTCTGCAGCTGTGCCAGGAGCTCAGAAAAGGAGCCAACGGGGTATACCTTGTGTACAGGGTTGTGAAGTGGGAACGACCTCCTGGCATTGCATTGGGCATGTGCAGTTCCTGGAGGGTAGGACCAGGAGAAGGCAGGCTGTGGAATCACCGAATTATTTAGTTTGGAACAGATCTCTGAGGTCATCAAGTCCAGCCTTTGACTGAACACCACCTTGTCAAGTGGACCATGGCACTTAGTGCCACATGCAGTGGTTTCTTGAACACCCTCAGGAATGGTGACCCCACCACCTCCCTGGGCAGCCCATTCCAACATTTAACAACTTTTTATGTGAAGAAATTCCTCCTGATGCCCAACTTCCACCTCCCCTGGTGCAGCTCAAGGCTGTGTCTTCGTGTCCTGTTACTTGTTCCCTGGGAGAAGAGGCTGATCCCCACCCACCTACTCCCTCCTGTCAGGAAGTTGTAGAGTATGATTAGGTTCCCCTTGATCCTCCTTCTCTCCAGGCTAAACATCTCCAGCTCCCTCAGCCTCTACTCATCAGACCTGGGCTCCAGACCCTCCCTGCCGAACCAGGACTGACAATAAATAATGGACCATGGCTTAAACTCTTCCACCAGCTCCCTCAGTACCCTTGGATGAATCCCATCCAGTCCCATGGACTTTTGAGTGCCTAAGTGGCTCAGCAGGTCACTACCTTGCTCCTCTTGGGTTCCAGAAGCTTTATTCTGGTCCCTGTCTACCAGCTCAGAGGGTTGGTTGCCCTGAGGATCACTGGTCTTTCTGATAAAGACTGAGGCAAATAAGGCATTAAGTACCTCAGCCTTTCCATCTCCTTGATCAAATGTTCCCCTTCCACATCCATTTTCCTTCGCTGTCTTCTTGTTGTTAATGTATTTATAAAAACATTTTTATTATCTTTTACAGTAGATACCAGACTGAGTTCTAGTTGAGCTTTTGGCTTTCTAATCTTTGCACATGACCTGTCAGCATTCTTGTACTCTTCCTGAGCTGCCTGCCCCTTTTTTCCAAAAGCCGTAAACGCTCTTTTTTTCCTTGAGTTCCTGCAACAGCTCACTGTTCAGCCAGGCCAGTCTTCTTCCCTGACAGCAATTCCTTCTGCACATGGAGGCAGCCTGCTCCTGTGCCTTTAGGATTTCTTTCTTTGAGCGTGTCCAGCCTTCCCGAATCCCTTTCTTATTAATGACTGTTTCTGAAGGAAGTCTCTGAACCAGTGTCCTGAACAGGCCCAAGTCTGCCCTCTGAAAGTCCAAGCTAGAACGTTTGTTGATCCCCGTCCTTATTTCACCAAGAATTGAAAACTGTCATTTCACTGTCACTGTGCCCAAAATGGCCTCTGGCCACCACATCTCCACCAGCCCTTCTCTGTTGGCAAACAGTAGGTCTAGTGGGTCACCACCCCACATAGGCTCACTCACCAGATGTGTCAGGAAATTCTCTTCCACGCTCTCCAGGAATCTCCTAGATCAGCTTTTGTCACAAGCCCAAACATGAGAACAGCTCTTGGTGGTGGTCTTACAAGGAGACTGTGTTGGCAGCATGAGTTCATCATAGATACAATAATGTTTAAGTTTATATCGGCTACAGGCAGAGAAGACAACTGCCCAGCCAGATTATCTTCAATCTTAAAATTAAATGTTTTCCTGCCGGGGTGAAAAATAAAAGGTGGTTTCTGTGCACTGGGCCCCCCACTTTTCTGGCCAGTGACATTTCAGCTGATTTGGATATTTCCTGACTGCTGTGGAAATGTGTGCTCTTGTTGCTGTTGTGCCCAGGGCTGGTGCAGGGGTTAAGGTCTGTCATCCCATGTTGTGCTAGAAGAAGAGGAGGGAACCTAGCATGGGAAATGCAAATCCCCCCAGCTTCCTGCTATTGCTGTTTGTTTGGAGATGGCTTAAGATGTAAAAATAAGTCTGATCCATCAGTGTTTGCTTTATTGAATTTTTTTGCATGCTGGCTTGGTACTGCGCAGTTCCTGTGTATCCTGGCTGGCACACTGCACCCATGGGGCAGCAGATGAGACTTGATTTCAGCCCTGTGATTCAGCAGAAGCAAGACACATGACACACAGCCCTCCTCTGTCCTGGCCATAGTGGGGCTGTAACAAAGGTCAAGTGCAGGGATGATTCCTCCCAGCTTCCTTTGGAGCTAATCCTTCTGCAGGATGGAGCTCAGTGTGGAGCTGCTGGGTGGGATGCTGCCAGTGCCTCTTGGGGGTCTCTTGCAGTGAGTCCTGTTCCCCTCCTTGTATGGCACTAATCAGTGCAGCTATCCTTGCATGAGCTCAAAGGAGAGCTCTCAGCCCTCTACAGCCCAGAAATTTTTGTGACATTGTCATAAAAACTCCATTGAATTTCAAAGGTTTCACAGGATTCAAAAACTCCCTTTCATCAGCTGTCCCTTCCAAACATCACCCTTCTAAAATTATTTTTTTAATCTATTTATCTCTTTTAAAATTCTGTTTCATGCCTAGAGTTGTCCTGCGTCTCTGGCACGGTCTCTGCTCAAATCCCTGCCTTCTTCCTTAGCCCCTGAGAGTTTTCACCCCTTCCAAGGTTAATTAATGAAGTTAAGTTTAAAGTGAGGCACAGTTCCAAGTATGAATATATCAAAGTGTAAGCAGATGCTTTGCTTTGTCTCTATGAAATCTGACTTTCAGTGCATCTACCCCTGGAAGCCAGCTCAAGATGGAGACTTTCCTGGCCTTTGCATTGCATCTCAAGATATTTGTCACGTAGCTTTTGCTCCAAGATTTGTGATTTAAAAATGGCAAGGAAATGTTGAATAAAAGGACATGGCAATAAAGTCCCAACTTACATGGATGAATGTAGCTCTGGATGTCAGAGTTACAGAATGACACCAAGTAGATGGGCTTTCAAAAGTCTGATTAAAGTAATAGCAAGGGAGTACGTTATTAAATGCCTCCTGTATTTATAGGGTTGATACCTTTATAATAATAGAGATCTTAATATATGTGGCACATTGTTTCTAATGTGTTTTTCGATGTAGTCTCAAATGCAAAGACTTCCTATATTCTGATAGTAATTAATGCAATAAGAAACTACGCAGGCCTTGTGATGCCTTCAGCATATCAGTGAAATATTCACACTGAATTTTTTTTATAATGTGTGTAAAAGCATGGCCTGTCTCCTGTGCACCTGGGGAAGACCAAAAGGGACACCTTGTACTGAAAACTTTGCCATCGCACAGTGGCAGTAAAGAACTTGGGTCATGTCCTATTGCTGGTGGCTGGTTGTGCTGATAAGACAGAAGTTTGTCAGTTTCTATAAGGAGGTCTTTCAGTCTCTCTTCAGATTAATATAAGCAGAGATATCATAAACAATTGGTACTCTATAAGAAGATTTTAGAAGTGAATAGCTGCTCAGTCTGAATCTGGGATATGGGACAAGGAAGGCATTTTTAATAAAAGCAGGGATGAGGCTTTCAAGAACTAGGACTCCAATCTCCCACTGAGAAGTATTCTTTCTCCAGTGCAGTGAATTTCAGGAGCTTGTGTTTTCAATATTGACACCTAAAGTACTACTTTTTTTTTCCTTTTTTCTTTTTTACTTTTTTCTTTTTTTCTTTTTTCTTTTTTTCTTTATATCTGTGCATATGAAGTGTTTGGCTCAACAATGAAGTGTACAATTCAGCTTAAACGTAGGAATAATTTCAGATGAATTAAAACTACATTTTTTAGCAGCAAACAGCTCATCAAGGAAATATCTGCGTGTATCCTGTTGGAAAGTAGCAAAAAACCCCATCGTCTCTCCCATGTCCTTTCCCTCTCTGACATTAATAGTTTTGCAATGACCCCAGAGTCAGTGGCACAAGGAACAGACCAAGGGTCTCTTTCTTCTAGATTCTGGGCATCCTAAACCAAATCTACATTTAGCAGTGACTTTTCATAGCCTGGCAGGATGAGAACATTTTTATCATGATTAGTAACTCCTTAGGGGATTTTTATGGACATAAGATGTGATGAACACCACTGTACATTTTTCAAGGATAGGTTAAGAAGGCAGATTGCTTAGCTTGTGGTGACCTCCCACAGAATTCTGATAGCACTGTGGTATAAATCTGCTGGTCAAACATTTCCTCCCTGCAATGCAATAAACATCCTTGTAATTTACATTGGAGTAGCTGGTGATGAAATGTGCCTGAAGCACAGATGTGTGCGAGGCAGCAGTGCTGGGGGTTCCCGTGGGAGCGGTGCTGGGATGCCGTCTGCACGGAGATTGGCTCTGGCTGTGGGGCAGGACCTGATTCTGCTTGCTGGCTCCTTCATCCTATGCTAGGAAGCTCCTTCGTGCAATAGGTGTCCTGATATGTAACTGGGTCTCCAAGACTCTGTGGCAACACTAATAAATATCTCTGGCAGCTGGGCTATTCTGTATTGGTTTGGCTTGACTGTGGGGTTTTTGTTTGTTGGGGTTTTTTTAAGCTTGGATGTTTTCTACATTCCTTTTGCAGACTGAACGGCACAGTTCCTATCATAAACATGCTTCTCTGATCAAATTCTTCTTTTCTCCTCTTTCCTTTCCTTGTGTGTTTTGCTGGTTGATTTTGTTTGTTGGTTTTTTAACATTCACATTCTATTTGTAGTTATCTGGACAAATGGACTTTTTGTTTCACACTAAATGTTTGTGATGTTCATAATGACACTGTCAACACATGGTGAAGGTATTGCAGCCTCACCAGACACTGTGGCATTGTTAAGAATTATTTGGGATGTACTGCCATCTAATGGCTTTGCTGACAGTAAAGGAAGCATAAGAGTAAGCTTGGCACGTATTAGATTCAGAAAGAAGTTAAAACGTTTTCAGTTGTCATGTGGAAAAGTGTATTTAAAATACTTTGATAGAGGGAATGTGTGCAGACTTGGCTATTTTCTGACTATGTGAGGTGCTGCAGTGTTTCATGTCCTTGCTCTGGTCTTCCACAGGAGTCAGTAAGTAAATAAAGGGACACATTTGGATTTTACTGGCATATAACTTGAAACATTCTTGAGTCTGTGTCATTAAACTTAATGGTGCTTCTTGAAACAGAATTTCAACAATTTTGCATTCCAGTTTCAGAGAGGTCTTCCTTTGGCTGTAGCTTGACCTCTGTTAGTGGGAAAACAGAATAAATGAGTGCAGCCTATGGCACTCCAAACAAAAGGAGTTTTTCAGGATGATCCCTCATTCCTTTGCTCAGAACCCCCTCTTAAACACCCTTCCTGATGTTTTTTGCCATGATTTCTTCTAAGTGTGGAAACAATAACTGCTCCCACCAAGTCTTCAAATACTTCTACTGAGCAAACAGATTTCTTTTTGCTGCCAAGGATTTAGCCATGTTGAAGCCTGAGCATCAAGAGCCACAAGCTGCTGGCCAGAGTCAGCAGAACAGCTTGTGTTTAAGGTAGCCCTCTGGGATCTTGCCTGGGAATCCCACAGAGACAGAACCACGGTTTTGCCTGAGCTTCATACAAGAAAGTGACTGTTGCCTCTGTAGCTGATCACAAAAATGGTAAATTATTAACAGTAAGGCATGTCTTCCCTTGCCTCTGCAGCCGCAGCTCTGGCTCTGTTCCTACACCATTCAGCACTTGTGGAGCTGCTCTGAACACACCTGCACATCCTGTTTCTCTCACTGGACCTCTATCCAGTTCCCCTGAGGTCTTTCTTGTCAGTGCCTGTCTGTGTGTCCCCAACCCAAGCCGTGCTCTGGGTGCAGCTTGTTGCTGCTCCACCATCCCAGGAGCATCCAAGGTGCACAGGGACTGTTGTGTGTGTGGTTGGCCATGCACAAAGAGAGATCTTGGGGAAGAAGAAGCCCTGTGGCTGAAGTGGTGCTTCAGTGGGTTTTTTCATCAACTCTGCACCACCCAGGGAGTGGCCTTACTTTTTGAATTGTTCCTTGGTCAATTTAAACTGATGATTATTTGCTAGCCCATCTCCTTGGAGCATCACTCAGCAGCCCTGTGGATTATGAAATGCATGGCACAGTCCAACTGTCCAGTCAGTTTGCAGGTTCTTAAGCCTCTTGTCTTCCCCTTGATGACCCCAGGAGCAGTGCAGAATAGTAACTTCTCTTTCCTGCTGCTTTTAATCAGTGCCAGTCCTATGTGCATGTCTGATATCCAGAAAGCATAAATTGAAGATGCTCTTAAAAAGCTGTGTGCTTCTCATCTATTATGGTTCACATCTCAGGCTTAAGTAAAGGAGTGTGGGAAGGGTAGGACCGCATGAAAACACCACAATTATAGAAATAGGCATGTTTGAAATGGCCCAACTGGGTAAATGGTCTAGCTCTGAGATTAACTTGCTTAATTCCCATAAGATTTGAAAAGTTAAATTCACATTCAAACTCTCTGACATAAAAAGTTCATACATTTACTGAAATCCTTTTCTTTAAAGAAAACAGACAACATTGTGCTAAAGTTAACGATGCATGAGGATGGCCTCTGTGAGTGCAAATGAGTCTAACGACATGAGGGAGACTCTCACGGGTACTTGGAGATCATTCTGTCATTCTGGGTTCAATAGACTGCATCCGTGGTTAATGCTATAGACCCAGGACTGATCAGTGCTATGGACTTGTTCCTCAGGGGAAACGAAATCCTGTACAGCCTTCAAAGAAATAACTGCTGGCAGTAAAAAAGTCACTCTGGAAATATGCACGGGGAAGTTATATATAGTAAAGAAAACTGTTCTCTGCCCTAGGGAAGGCATGTACAAAAGGGTTATGGTTCAAAAGGGAGGGTTTTCTTCTCTGCAGTAAGAGGAGTGGTGAACAAGAAGTGCAGACTGCAGTTTGTCAGTGTGTTCAAGGTTTCCAGCCAAGAGGGACCTGAGACAACGACTTCCAGTCAGCAGTGAGCCTGCTTGCCCGAACCCTAGGCTGAACCTTAGCACAAAAGGCTTCTGGCAATACTGCACATATATATTTCCCTCCAGCTTCCTCAAGATTGGCAGTTGGGTAATCCTGACTGAGGATCACCCCTGGTCCTAATTGATTTGCACCCAAGGTCGCTTTGGCTTAGGCCACGCATACCCAATGGTCACAGTGTTGTTTTAGGAGTGATTTATCCTCCTACACCCGAATGAGCTCTCTGTCCCTGTGTCGGATGGTGACAACTGAGAAATTCAATTTTTCACTTGGGCACCAAAATTCCACTAGGGATGAAATTCTGTTAAATCTCAAGAAACTTTGATCATTTTGAATGAAATGTCAGTAGCCAACGGGGGGTCAGAGGAAGTAATTTAAACTGATTGTTTGTAAAGGAAGCTATCAGTTAGGGTTTAATGCATTTGGCCCAAGATGAACTTTAAAACAGGGTCTCAAATTGCTTTTAGGTTGGCCTTCCTTTGAGCTGATTCCAGCAAGCACAGTGCTGCTGTTCAAATGCAGTAGCTGTTTAAGTAATTAGGTTTTTAGAGTCTTATCCTAAAGGACTTGTACAGCACAACAGCAGTTAGTGAGATGTTAAATGAGTCCAGGAGGAAGAGCCAGGGGGTTTTTCCAGTGTGAAAGGCACAGTGAAAAGTGGGAGAAATAGCTTCTCTGTAACCGTTGCAGAGATAAGGCAGCAGGAATTATTTTGGACGTCTTCATCTCAACAGAATAAAAGGTGACGTTATCTATCTGCCTATCCCTTTTCACAGTTTAGCAGCTCATTTGTAGCCAGTTTTGGATTACAGATTTTAACCCAATCCTAATTTAATACAATGGAGTTAGAAACTCTTCCTTTGCCTAGCCGTGGATACTGTTGCTCCCTTGGTGTGTTTTTCTTGCTCCTCCTACTCAACTGTGCCTTTCCTAAGTCAATAGAAAAACCTCCTGCAATCAGGTTTAGTTTTCCCATTCACATAAATCCATTTTCACTCCGCAGATGTGTGATGTGTAAGAGTCACTGCAGACAGCAGCAAAATCTCCATTCAGCAAAAGTCATCAAAACTTATGCTTACAACCCAAAATGCTCAGTTCTCAACAGCCTCTTCTGGATTTATACACAGCTGCTGGCTCTTACCACATCCTGTGTGCTTGGTGCTCGCCCACAGATTGCAGAAATATCAGCAGTGCTATGGGCACTTGCTAAATCTTACAGTACTGAAGTTCTGAGCTGATGAATGAATTATAAGTGGCTGTTTTACTAGGTTGGTGTCCCAAGCATAGCCCTTGGCTGTTTTTGGCATAGTGTCTTTCCTCAGGCAGCTAGGCTAAAGCTAAGCTCGCATCAGTTTAACCTCTGTGTTCCTTTTGGAAAGAAATTTGTTCATATGGCCCATCTCCTTGCTCATGTTGTCTTGATCATGTTTTTCACATTATCTGAGCTACTCCTGACTTGGGGGCTGGAGTGCCTGTAACAGGGTCTTCACCTCTCCTTTCTATATTTTCTTTTCCCATTGCATTTACAGGCCGGAATGCTGTTAAAATCCACATGTGATGAAATTAAGTCATTGTGTTTTTCTCAGCTGTTTGTTTCTGGCAGCTGGTCGTTCACAGCTGGTGCGTTCACCAATGGGGCAGGTCAGTGAAAAACTATGAGTGTGAGGAAAAGATGAGGAGAACTTCTGCAAACCCTGGGATGCTGCTGGGTATAAGACACTGTGGGAAAGACCTTGTGGTTTTTGTCACTGGAGCCTTTCTGAAGCACAGCCAGCCACACCTCACAGCCAGAAAGCAGGCTGGGTCAGAAAGTTGGCAGAGTTTTTGGTTCCCTTTTGGTCTTTGTCCGAAGTTGATGGGCTGTGAATGCTGCTGAAAGCAGAGCTCTCCTTCCACTGCTGCACTTGGGGGATTGAAGTGTTTATGGGGATGGGTGGGGGAGTGAAAAGGGGTTTGGGTGGAAAGCTGAGCTACTGGGATACACTGGTGTGGAACGAGCTGTAGGGGCTGGGATGCCATTCTCATCTCTGGTCCCCAGTCACAATCAACTGCTTTGCAGCAGAGGAGGAGATCCTCTAGAGGAGATGGTCTTCCACGCGGTGGTTTCTTTGCCATGGGGCTGTGCAGCAGTTCCCTTACAGGCCTGAGCAGATGCTGCCTTCCCTTGGGGCTCCACCTGCACATGAGGCCAGACACCACCAGCAGCTCATTGGCCATGCCCAGTGGATGAAGGGGCAAAAGAAGGGATAGTATTGCCACAGAGATTTTCATACTTCCACGCAAGTTCCATGCAAGTGGGCAGGATGCTGGGAGGATGTACCTTAAGAATTCACAGATGTTAAACTGATATTTTTATAGAGTTGTGGAGGGAAAAAAAAATAATCCCTGCTGTATTCAGTCCTAATTTATTGCTTTTATTTCTTATTCCAGTTTTTTTTGTTTTTGGTTTTTTTTTTGGCTGGGGTGACAGAAGAGACTTTGAAGATATATTTCTTTTTATTTGCACTGCTTGTTTTCCTCAGAAATACTGGAATACAATGAGCACTTTTCCACTGCTATTGTGTCCAGTTAAGTCTGTGTGTTTAATCCTCATGCAGAAATTTTGTCCTGCACAGTTTTCTGGTATTTCCCTTTCTTCTGCTCTGGCTGTGCTCTCTGAAGCTCAGACAGATATGTATAACTGAGGCATTTGCATGGATCCAAAATATTTGAATAAGGAAGCTTTGGGTTACATGTTCTTGTAATTTGCTCACAAATTAACACTTAGAAAACTCTGCTGAAATGTTGTTCTTGCAAAGCAGTCCTCATACAGGGCAGGGTGTTATACTTTTTATTGTTATACAGTTGAACCTGTATCTTGGAAGCCTTCCTTTTGTCTTACCCCTCCCTTCAGCCTTCTTGGCTTGGCTGTAACCAGCCAAAGGTTTAGGCTCTCACTGGTGCGATGTGCCCTCAGCCCATGTCCATGGAAGATTCCCAGAGCCTCCAGCAGGCAGCTGATACTACTAGAAATTACCATCTTGTGCTTTTCCCTTCCACTACTCAATTACAGCTTAGATCTAATTTTTCAAAGCAACAGAATCCTTAAAATTTGGCTCAATTAGCTCTTTTTGCCGTATTTTTTGCCTTATTCACCCTTAATGCTTTTCTTTGAACACATAAATATAGAGGGAGAAAAGTGGTATTGGATCAAATCTAGTTTACTGATCTTTAGGAATATCTGCTATCTTGCTGCAGTAATGGTGGCTGTTTTGTATGAGATACAATATATTTCTGTGACATCCACACAATCTTTTGGTCCACAGGTTAGCCCAAACCTTCTGCTAAATGCCAGCCTGCAGGTAACTGTCCACAAAGCAAAAAGAGGCCCAATTCTCATGAAAACTCCAGACTGGGACAATCTGGAACATTCAGAGCAGTGATTATTACTGGGCCAGAAGAGCAGATAGCAAAATAGATATAATTCATCACCAGTGACATGTTTCCTTCATGTCTGGAAAGGCATGCTTGCTGCTCTATATTTCAGTTGTGAAGGGCTCAGCATAGCATTGGCAGCATCTGGGTGTTAAATATACCAGGGTTTTTCTCAGCACAAGATAGGATTGCCTGGCACATGCTGAATACCAAATTATTTTAGTGAAATCGGTGAATTCTGCAGTAAATCAGAAGTGATTGAAAAATAACCACATACGAGCTGAGTTTACCAGTGTGTTGTGCTATTAATGATTACCCACCCTTCGTTAGAGAGCAGCACAAGTAGCACAGCTGGTGTATCTAACCATTAGCCAAAGCATGTTTTCCCTTCTATTCTGACTGAATCACTAAGGGGGGAAGGTGCTGTTAGCATTACACATTAATCATGCCCACTGCACAGTGGCCGATGCCCTCAGTCCCTGCGGTGGGAGCCTGACACCTCAGGGCTGTGCTGGGTGATTGTCACCCCAGCTCCAAACCAGTGCTGCTGAGGGCAGGGAGACACTCAGGCCAGCTCAGGAAGGGAGTGGGAATTCTGGGCTGGAGGGCTGTGTGAAAAGACAGAGCGGAAAAGTGCTTGGAGGAGAAGGCAGCAAGCCAGCAGTGAATGGCACAGAGGCCAGGGTTGTTTTATAGAGGCCACACATGGGAAATTTCAGACAGATACCCCTCAAACATTTCTTCTCTTGGCTGGTGATGGGGCTGACCTCAGCCGATGGACAGACCATCTAAAATCAGGGCAGGTACTGAATAAACAGGAGCCCTCCTGAGCTGCTCTCTGGCTGCTTCTTCATGCTGGCCTGAAACCTCAGTCAAGATCTGGAGGGATGCCCCAGGAGAGGCTGAAAGCAGCAGTGGGGTGAGGCCATGCCGATGCATCCCTCAGCCAGTTTCTGTGCTGTGCCTGCTCTGACACCACGTCTGACAGCCTGATCACTCGTCTTGGCTGGGAAAGGCATTATCCCAAGGGTAATATTTCATACACATTCTTGTAATTCATTGAACCCCCCTTTGCTGTCTTGGCAACTAGCCACCTACATGTATTTAATCAAAAAATAGGTGTTGTAGATTATCAATAGCTCCTGCACACACTAGGAGTGCATTTCAAGGAAATATTTTGACATGACGCATGAAAGAAGAGTCAGTAAGGAAAAGCAGCTTGATTCAGCTAAGTGCCAAGGTATGCATTGCTAATTTCCCCTGTTGTTCAGTGGAAATGAATTACTATAATGATTGTTCCTTTTGTTTGCTCTTTTTCTCTGGCCATTACGTTATAGACAAAAAAATAACTGACCTAACTTTGGTAAGTAGTGGTGGCAGAGGTATAATAAAGAAACATCATCTTCTGAAGTATTGAGATCCCCCTTATCTGTTTGAGAAATCAAACTAAATATAAAGTAACTATCATTCCACATATACTTTTTTTCTCTGTATGGCTGTCTTTTTGTTTTTTGGGGTTATGTTGTTTTGTTTGGTCTTTTTTTGGACTGAAGCACAGACCTGGAAAAGCTATTACTTGATACATAGCAAAAAACCAGAGAGACCGAGTTTTGAAATACAGTTTTCTGGCTGCAAAAGACCACGTGGAATTACAAGAACAGTGTAACTTAATTCTCCAGTGCTTTGGTCCTTCCAGACCTCTGCTGAGAGATGCTGAACATTGTTAAGCACTTCAATAGAGCTGATTGACTTATTTTGTGTTTCGCAAGATCTTGGATCCCTGTTATCACAGTGTCCTGAGGCCTTAGAGACCTCACTGTGTATTTCCTTGAGGATGTACCTGTAACATGCACATCACGAATCACTGGGCACTGCCAGAATTTTTGAGTGACCTTCTTGCAAGAGGCAGGACATCAAGCCCTGCCTGCTGCTCTTAAAGGACCTGCAAAGGGATAAATGTGGAAAGAATATATCTCAGATTCATTGGTGTAAAGCACGCACAGTTTCTCATTGAGGCAAATCAGCCTTCTAGTGACAGGCAAGGATTAGGACTCCTTTAGCCTGAAGTCAAGCCAGATGTAAATTGCTTGTTTTGGAGAGAAAGGTCCTTCTCAAGGCAAAATTCTGTATTTATCCTAACAATGAACACCTCAGTAAATGGACATCTGAATGTGGATTTTCCCCTTTTCTGGCAGGAAAACTATCTTTTCCAACATGCTCAGTTTGCTTCCTGCCTGCATTTGACAGACTGAAATCTCCCACATCCATCAGTGAAATCAGAAATTCAGCATTTTACAAGCTCAAAATAATAGATTTGTACAATTCTTTTTCATCATTGATTTTCTTCCCTGCAAGTGTCCCATACCACTGCCTTAAACTTTTTCATCTTTGACCATCCACTGCAAGGATCAGGCCAGAAGCTGTACCATTTATCATGAAATAAGCACTGAAAACTTTAGATAATTTCATGTACATTTCACACAGCCACCCACAGAATTAGGAAGTGTTCACTGTTAATCATGGAGGGTGCCTGGAGATTCATTTCCCTACAATGAATGTGCCAGAGCATATTTCTGAGAAATTTATTGTTGATTTGTCAAAGTGGTCAGTCCTCATAGAATACAGTCTTTTATCTCTGACACAACCAGCACAGCTTTAATGGGAAGGGACTCTTTAACCGAGACAGTTTAAAAACACTTGCCTTTTGACCCCTTTCTTTGAGATGTGATTGAATGTGTGGAGTGTTTTTGCAAGGAGTGCAGAATAAATAAGCAGTGAGTGAGCTGTCACAAGCTGTGGAGTGAAGGTCGTATTCTTCTTTCTTTTTTTTTTTTTTTTTTTGCTTGTGTTTTGCCAGATTAACTTCAATGAGATGGGTGACTGGTCTGAATCGAGCCCATTTCTGTGATGAGTTACATGTGTTGCTCCAAGGGGCAGAGTGAAACTTCAGTAGAAGCTGCCTCATTTAGAAGGAAATCAGAGTGAAAAAAATGTATCAGTACTAATAAGGTGACAAAACCAGCATGCAGGAGATGAAAAGCATGAAACATACAACCATTTCCATGTCAGGGAAAACTGCACTGCCAGTGCAAAGTTTTTGCTTCTATTGTTATGCCAGGCTGATTTTCAGTTTAAATAACCTGCCTAAGTCTGTGAGTACAGGGTAGTTATGTTTGGGTAAGCTTCATTTGTCCACTTATAAATTACATGAAAGTTAAAACATTCCTTCCTTGGTAGATTTAGAGGTAAGGGTCAGGGGGTTGTGCTTGCATGAGTGTGTGACCCAGCTTTTCCAAGGAGGGCAGGTGCAATCAGCACCCCAGGAGAGGCAGACCTCAATCCGTGGCATCTCTCAAGCCTCCCTGCACCTGGCTTTGCCCAGAGCTACAAGAACTGTGATTGCACAGCTATATGAACGAGGCATCTGCACTCCCCAACGGGGCTCCAAAACTTTGGGATTTTTATCCAGTTGCATCTGTGCTAATGCATGTACCACTGGAGAGTGCCCATGGCTCCACAGGAGCTCGAGCCAAAGCAAACACATCTGGGGGAAGATGCCACAGCAGGGACACGTGTACAGAGCCTCCAGGCTTCATTTGCTTTGGCACAGGCTCCAAGGATTGCCATGAGCAGAGCAGCATGAGGGCTGCTTTGCTTCCCCCTGTGTCACAGGCCTTCCTCAGCTTCCCTGCACAGCCCCAAGGATGGGAGTCCTTTGAAGGGATGCTGCAGTGAGCAGTGGAGAAGCAGCTTTTTCACAGGTGTAGCTACAACTACCTGAGCTGCCTTGACCTGTGTCAGGCCAGAGAGGCAAACCAGCTGCACAGCCCATGAGATAATGTTTCCTGCTCTGCAGGCGGGATGGCAAAGCTGTAGGAGGCTCCATCTGCAGGGACCAGACCATGGCAGACACCTGAACTGTCTGCAACTTGCTGTGGATGGGTCCATAATGGAAAAATTTTGGTTTAGCAGCTAGGAATGTCAGTGTGCAGTACTCCTTGAGGAAATCTGCATTGGGAACAAGTAGGAAACTGTAGTTACTTATTTTATAGAGTGAAACATAATTTCTGTAACTATCCAGTATATTTTGCACTTTTAAAGGTGTCTATTTTATTAATTTGATACTGTCATCAGGACAAAGAAATTCTTTAGACTTTACATAAGCCACAAGTGAGGCTTAATGCCTTAGTCACTGGAATATTTTTCCTAGCATTTGCAAACCACTGACAGAAACTGTTTTCTTCTATGAGCAGTATTCTATGCTCCAAAAGAAAGGCTTGTCAATTAACCATATGCGATTAGAAACAGACAAATACCGCATCATTAATTTGTAAATTTTCAGTTAGCATGGATTTTTCACTAAGGTCTTCTCTTGCTCAAGCCTCTATGTCTAGTCTCTGCACTATCTGGCGTAGAGTTTGCAAAATCGACCCCACTACCTTGCTGGGGATCCATCATAATCCCAAATGGGCTGAGGGTGTCAGACACTGGTCATTTACAAGATGTTTTGGTGGCACACACACACAACAGTTTTGAGTACTGCACTTCCTTTGCCAACAGCTTGCATGCTCAAACAGGGCAGGGCTCCCACAGCTTTTTTTAGTCAAAAGACGCCTAATTAGTTTGTGGAAAAGAAGGACTACTTCCCAGGACTATCTTCCTCTGTGCTGCCACTATGACGTGCCTCTGCAAACAAAAGAACAAGTGCTCAAATTGTAGTTCAATTTGTATCATCAGATCTAGTTTCCCACCTATTGAGTTTCTTTTACATACATGTGGGAACTGCCTGTTAAAAAATGATTTCTGGGTCAGTGACCTTCCTCCTCAACATCCAGGGCTTCTAGAACATGACACTGCTATGGGATGCTCATCAAAAGAGCAATTTAGGTGGATAACCTTGTAAACTTCAGAAGCACAGAGCCTTCATTCTGACTGTTACAAAGAGTGGATAGAAGGGATCTGTTTATCTTGCTGTCCATGCACTCAGAGCAGTGTCCCAGGCCTTTCAAAGGAGCCCAGACTGAAAAGGAGCACATACAAGCTGCAGAGGTTGATGGTGTTTGATATCTGGGATGCCATGGAAGATTTCACATTCTTCAGCTCTAATCTCTTATAACAAAATGGAATTCAAACCTAACCCCTGAAAAAATAAGTCAGGTCTGGTTAGTGTGATGCCATGTTCCATGTATCCATCAGGATTTGTTTTTGGTGGATTACTGCTCTCATCTACGTGTTTTCTTCTTGGGCAGCAGTGTTATTGTTTTAGCTGATACGTTCAAAAGGTGTTTATTTTTGCTGCTAATCTAAGATGAGCCCTGTAATTATCTGTGAAATAGAAGCAATTCCTTTCTGTAGCTGTGATGCTCTCTGGAGGCAGAGCCTGATGGTCACCATTTCATGTTTTCTGATGTGCCTTTTTCCGTGGCTGTTTTCAAAACAGTTGCATCACATTTCAACTGCCTTGGTCCATCATTGACATGATTGACCAAAAATGCCTCTGACAAAAAGCAAAGACTTTTTGTCTCCTAGATGGATTAAGTGCCATTCTAGTGTTTGTGATGAGAAGAATCTTTCTCTGCCTCAATATTTTTATTTACTGCAAGTTATGTTGGGTATCCAGAATTAAGATAGCCCCTTGTATTCTCTATGCAAAATAAATAAAATATTTTAACTTCCACAGTTTCCCACTTTTTCAAGTTACAAAAAGATGCAGGAACAAAGAGGTAAGAAACACAACAGCCTTTCCCCAGTTTTTAGCCCTTCTTCAACTTCTCCTCTGCTCTTTGCCATACAAACATAAGTTGGTGCTGCTGTGATTATGCCATTGTTTTCTCAGCATCCCTTTCTACCTTTTCCCTGCTCTGACAGATGCTTTGCTGGGTGCTCTAACATCCTCTTTCAGGATGTAATACCTATTCAGCCTGGGCAGATCTTATGGTTCCCTGACATTTCTTTAGCTCTTTATTTCCCTGGTTTTCCTCTGCTTCTTCCTTTCTCTGTCTTCCTTCTTGTCCCAGACCTGCTGTTGGTGGATCACTTCTGACAGATTTTGCATTCACTCCTAGCCTTTGTTCTGCCTGTTATTCCTCGCTTCACGCAGCCTTTTACAGACCAGATCTGTTGATCATGTAGAGGTTAGGAAGAAATTCCACCTCCATCTGGAGAGAGAGATATATAATTATTCAGTATTTTTTCTCTCTCTATGATCTGAGTCTGGCTTTTTTTCCCTGAGATGGGACACTATTCTAGGCGCATCCTGGAGTTGCAATGGCATGGGAAATCTTTACGCTGCCCAAACCTGGATGAGTGTTTGCAGCTGAGCTTGGATTGTGCAAATATTCCTTGAAAGTAGAAGTCTAGATCTAGACTTCCAGGTTCAGTTTGGATGTTCACCTGGAAGGCAGCCTAATCCATTAATGGCCAATATGAGGCCTTTCAAAGCATCCTCCCAAGATGTTCTTGAAAATCTCTGTTTTCCGTTTGTTTACACATCAGCCTTGCTCTGATGTCCCCAAACATGTCAGTGCTGACAGCTGGAGACCGGGCACTTGATGCAAACACAATGCTATAGTGGGATTAAGAGAATTTACAATAAGTGGTTACTTGCTTTATGTTTGAAGCAGATTGAAAACACAGCAATGAAAATATAGTTTGTAAACGGATTAAGAGTAATCACAGGGTATACTTCTGAAGACTGCAGTGAAATTTCTAAAAAAAACAATCAACCAACCAACAAACAAAAAAATCCCAGAACCCCCCTACCCCCACTCCTCCTCCCCAAACCTCATGGTCATAGCTCTTTTAAAGGTGGAAATAGGAAGGAGGAAAAAATAATCTTCTATATTTAGGACCACTGTTAAACTTTAAATTAGTCTCTTGTATGCTTTTCTACTGATCCTAATACAACTGCCCTGGTGGAGGTCAGTGAGAAGTAGATACTTAATAACTGCTCAAGATCTTCATGCAGGCAAACAACCTCAGTATATTTCTAAAGAGACAGGGGTGCTCTGAACACTCTTCTCCTCGAGTTCAGGGGCTGTGCCTTTCCACTACAGATAGAACCTTTTCAGAGGCAGTGATCAGGCTTGCTTCTAGGCTATTCCAGTTACCAGCAATATCCAGAAAAGAAACTTGAATTTGTATTATTAATTCATCAACATCATTATGAATGAACTACAGGAAACAATGCATCTTCTTCCTATGTAAACAGTATAAATAAAACCTCTGATAAGCACTTTACTACATTGAATTCCTCATTCTTTTCTTTGAGAGTGTTCCAAAGTTTAGTGTGCAGCTTAATCAACTTCATACGTGCTTGAGTTGGGCAAGTCAAAACTAACATGACCCCGCACAAGGAAAAGCATCCCTCACACGAGAAATCCCATTCTGCTTATTTACTATATATGAAAACAGCCCCAACCATTCCTTCCCTGAGGCAACAGGAACTTTTCCATGTTTCCTTAACCACCGTCACCCTTCAACACTTTTCAGGACGAAAGCCTTGTTCTCAGGATGACCCTGGCTGCACGGTCATTAAAGCTGAGATGGAGCTGATGAGGCAAAATGACCAAACCTCCAACTTTAATATATTCAGCTGCAATATAGTTACCAACCGCAAAACATGTTTAACCTGTTTAACCTCTCTTTTCCATCAACTATTGATCACATTGATATTCTTTTGCATATAAAACTTTGGGCCCTGCTTTGGCAAAGAGTTGAGTACAGGATTAACTTCACCTGCAGGCTACCATTTTTAAATTAGCAAGGCTGTTAGCACGGGTTAAATAAATACATATGCAAGTTAATATAATATTTTTTAATTACAAAGATAGCAGTGGGTTGATACAGTGCTCTGTGGGTGGCAAGCATTAAGGAAAAAGCAAGGAGATGAGTTAAGTATTTCAGGTAGTGAATCAGATTTGCACTGAGTGGAAAAAGTTCTGGAAAATAAACATTTTTTTGAAAGCATATTTATGCCAGGCCTTTTAAAATCAAAGTCAATGAGTCTACATTCACGACACTTGGGTCTGGGCTGGAAATCATCCAAAGGATTTCAGCTCTGTTCTCTGATATGATTCAATCTCTTTTTAAAAAAAGGATCTTTTTGGGAGGGACTGTGACCACTTTTGGAATGTGTTAAATTAAATCCTTTGTTATCTGTAGACAGACATCGCAGGGGTTACAGCAGTGCAAACCTCTATTCATTTCAGATTTTGTCACTGGATACTTTTGCTTGTAGTGGGAGGGCAAGGAACACGATGTGAAGACAGGTGTCTCCTGAGCTCTTGGGTCCAAGAACCCTGGTCCTGCTTTTGTTCCCATTATCTCCAAATCAGGAGAGGCTGTCTGGGAGGTGTGAGGGCTTAGCCCTGTGAGAGAGACCCACAGTTTTCTCTGGCTTCAAGACAGCAAGTATTGCTTACTCATTATTTGTATAAAGGAAAAAGAAGTAATTATGACAGAATAAACATCTGAAACATCTTCTTGAGAGCAAAAGCCAAAATGAGTGGGGAAAAAAAACTGCTGTGCAGCACTCCTTTGCTTAACTGAGCACAGGAATAAAGACAATGTGCAGGGCTGCCTGAAGGAGAGAAATACCTTGAAGTTGGCAGTTCACAGCACAGGCAGCAGACGATGGTGATAATGATGCTGTGTAAGTCAGGAAACACTTCTGAAAAATCCCAGAGTTTCCCAGTTCATCTATTGTTAGCCTTATTCCGGGTACTGGACAACATGCCAACGGGATTAACAGCTTAATCATAGCTGATTCATGTATGGCGATCTGCATTATTTATGTATTTTGCTATCAGGAATTTCCTCTTAGAGACGTGGGAAACTGAGGAACAGAATGGTGAGATTACTTGTTTTAGTGTTGCCTGTGGCAGGCGGAAAAATAGAAGCATGTTGCTCAAATCTTACATACCTTTATTACTCCTGTGCTGGTTTAACACAGGAGTTACAGTTTGTTACTTGCATATCCCTGACTTTTCTGGCTGCAATGATATATGACTACAATCTGTTGCTCACATTTCCCAGATTTTTCTGACTGCCAAAACGAGGTCATTTATACTGCAGGTGAAAGGGCCAGAAAGGCTGATTTGCACACCCTCATGCCCCTGGAGATTTTCGTACTTGTAGGAAGCTATGTGGTGATCACAGCCAATGCATCTGCCGAACACTTTGCAAAGGCACGGCTGTTTTGCAGGTTTGCTCCCCTGGTCCCAAGCAGTTTAACAGTGAAAACAGGATATGGTACAATGGGCCAGACCTGATGCGTTACTTTATTAGTCTGCTGTCATCAATCTCCGTCTCTATGAATGGTGGGGAAGAGGCATCTGTACACAAGGATAAACAGCCGTCACAGCAGAGATGCTTTGAACTGCTCTGTTCCTTTGGGGAAGAGATTTGAGATAAAGCCGAATCTGGAAAGCATCAGTGATGGTGCGACGAGAGCCGCTGATCACCTCCGCCGCTTAGGGACATTTCCACCACTTTCCATCCCCCTCACTCTGGGACGGGCACCCTCCTCCCTCTCTTCCCCAGCCGGGGGGTCGGGAGTGGAGCGTGGCTTGGGGGGGGCCGTGTGTCGACGTCCCCTCACTCCCACCGCACACGTGCCGCGACCCTGCNTGGCCCCGCTCCGGCTGCTGCTGCTCCTAGCGCTGGGACACGCCTGGACCTACCGGGAGGAGCCGCAGGACGGCGACAGGTGGGTGTTGCGATAGCGCGGCTGCTTCTGTGCGTTTCCTCCCCATCCACTGCCTTCTTTCTCTTTTTCCTACCTTACGGGGTTTTTTCTAATACTCCGACTCCCCGCCTTGCAGGGAGGTTTGCTCCGAGAACAAAATCGCCACCACCCGCTACCCCTGCCTGAAACCCACGGGCGAGCTCACCACCTGCTTCAGGTGAGCGCCGCGGCCGTGGAGGACGGGGGGCAGAGGGGGCGCGGGGCACTCGCGTGTCCGCGGCTGGGGGCGCGCTGCCCGCGGGGACGGCAGCGGGGGACACACGCGTGTTGGTGTCAGGCTCAGGGACGACAGCTGTGGCAGCTGTTTGTCCCCCCGTTGCTCTGTGCTAGCCCAACCCGGCATTCCGACTGCAGGTAACTTGGTCACGTCCCTGCCGCGTTCGGCATCTCCCCTGGCAAGTCCTGCAGCTGTCCCAGGGAAGGGTTTCAGTAACTCGCTGCAAACGTCATCTCCGAGACACCGCTGGAGAGGGCGCGTGTGGTTCTCATTGACGTATCCTTGCTACCGAGAGTTTTTGACACGGTGAGAGAGGCTTCCTCTGACCTGGATGTCCAGGAGCACATTGGAGCTACAGCTGCATCAGTTGCAGGATAATCAGTGAGATAGACCGGATTTGTGCCACACAAAAGAGATCTTAAGTTAGGTACATGAATCATACCCTGAGAATGAGTAACTTCTTCAGCAACCAGCTCTGGGGGACAAATTCGGCAGAGGCCTCTCAAATTAAGTAAGATGATTCTAATAATGAGTTTTCATTTCTCAGCTGTGTGTTTGAGAAACATAATCTGTTTTAATGATGACAGCTGTCCGGAAGAGTTGAGAGTGGATGTGCTTTTTGAAGAGCTGTACACAAAGTGTGAGCACACACGTATCCCTGTACTGATGCCCTTGGGTTAGCCCCTTCCCCACAGGTGAGATGTTTCACGTATGAAAGCTGTTTCTCATGAGAGGTTGCTTCGTGCAGGCAACTGTGCTCTGCCTGTGTGTGTTTGCTTCCATGTGGCAGGGAGCCACTTATATATACCAAAAATACCATAATGCATGTAGAAAGTGTTACAGAGATTGTCCATTTCTTCTCTTCTGTTTGGCATGAGTTCCAAAGAGCTGCAGACACATGGTGCAGCAGCGTTGTCCCTCTCCCATGCTCTCAGGGCTGCCCTCCGGCAGCCACCGCCACCTGGGACAGTGTCCTGCCCAGTTCTTAGCGGCATCAGCTTCCCCACAGTCCCTGGGAAGGTCTCTGCAGGGGATGGAGACCACCCTTCGCTGCTTCCCTTATCTTATCTATTCTCTCCCTGTGAAGGTGAGGCAGACCCCTCTTACAGGCAGCTCTGTAGCACCCAGTGGCAACACTTTTTGGAGTGGGAGAGTGCATAGGTTTTGCAGGGAAGGTTTTGCAGGTACTTGGTTGAACCTGCAGCATTTCTCTGGTTTGGGAGCAGAGCACTGGGATGGACAAGGTTGTGCTGAGTGGGGAGTTACTGAATGAAATAGCCAGAGTGGGAGCTGCATAAAGCAGCACACACATGACCATCCTGCTCCATAGTGCATGTCCCAAAATCCATCTGAGGAAAGTCGTTCTGCTTTGTGTGTGATGGAGGAGGACTACACAAGCTCCACCGGCTGCTATGGACCGCTGTGCAAAGAAAGGAGGGCTCTGTCCAGCTGCCAAGTCCCACTTGTTCTTTCTTTCATCCTTCCTGAGGTACTTCTGAACTTTGGGCTCTGGTTGTGATGAGCGTCCCTCCCCAGCTTTCCCTCTGCACAATCCCAAGTGATATTCGCTGTCCTAAACCACCACAGTCTGTGTGAATGAGCATTTCCAAATCGCTGCACTGAACTCTTGGTTATTTTAGCTCAAACCTTTTCTGTATCTATGACTTCTAAGTCTGCCTTGCTTTAGAGAACAAAAAATTCCATTTCTGCGTAATCACATATTTTCGAGGTTTAACCTTTAGGGTCGGACGAGGGCTCCATTTCCCACCCTGCAAGGTCTCTTTCCTGATGTCCATGTGCACAAAAGCAGGGCAGCATCTCTGAGATGATGCTCAGCAGGGCAGCTCTGCACGGAGCACAAACGTGTGCTGCAGTTCCTGGCAGTCCTGCCCCTCGGGGCTGTGCCACGCTCTGACATGGACCAGCAGCATCACCCACCCGAAGTGCTGGACCCCAGGGGCAGCGCAGCATCCCCACACTGCTCCTGGTAGCAAGGTGTGCTCCCAGCAGGCACGTGGGAATACTCTTGGCAGAACACATTTTAATGTAAGATTCATTAATATTTTGAGGTTGAGATTGTTAACAAGACGACGGGAAGCTTGCAAGTGTTAAGAAATCCTGTAGTGCCTCAAGGCGGATTTTGTTTCATAGGACATTCATGAGCTTAAGGACTCAGTTTTCATGTCTGGAATGACAACCAACACTTAAAGAACTTCAACTTGATGGAAGCTCTGCTGTGGCTTTAAGGAGCTTTCACTCCAGGTTTCAGATGAGCATGATTTTGATGTTCTAGAATTCATTCTTACAACACTTTATTTTTTATCTTTCTGGACATCTTTTTCACAGTATTTTGTAATGACAATAGTTATGTAATTTATACACATTGTTAGAGGTAGATTAAGGGATTGTTAATATCAGCTTCTATTTACTATTAGGAGACACACCTAACTTCTAGGTCAAAGTGTGTTTTGTGTAGAAATTATACAAACTGACACAAAATTTATCTCATGTCATAACACATCAGGTGTAAGGCAACATGAACCTCTACTGATGATCTGTTGTGCAATTAGTTAAATAAAAAAAGGAATACGTATGAAGTTAGACATCAAAATTCCTGACCAAAATTATTGATGGAGAGGATTTAATCCTTTTATTCCTCCTGCTGGAATTTGTAATGAAAGTCAGCATGTTTTCAGAGCACTTCAATAAAAATAGCATCTTTTCATCACAAAAAATATTTCTTGATTTTATTTTTTTTAACCAGATTTACTCATGATTAAAGATGGTCCAAGTGGAGGGCCAAGCCAGAAGTGGGGCCAAGCACTGAGAATATATTGGCATTTTTCCCTGTGGTCATAGCAACCACGTACACAATCAGATGTCTTTTTTTCTTTTGATTGTGTGCAGTCTGGCCCTCAGTTTTGTTTGATTTGGGTTGTTTTTTTTTTTTTTACATATCCTCTGTATTTGTTTTCATAAGAGTACAGAGGAACAGAGGCAAAAAACAGAGGGAGCTTATACAAAATCTTTTCTGTGGAAATCTCATTTAAACTCTTGTATGTAACTGCACAAAGTACCCAGTACTAATGTCCCCATCAGGTAGGTATGGAGAAGAGCTTCTGCAGATTTGTTGATAGTGGCATGGTCCAGTAAGACTTCGAATTTCTCCTGTATGCAAAAATTCATCAAATTTTAAGAAATTCGGGCAGCATGAGAATATGAACCCCCAGTCTCTTGCTACTGTCTTCTCCTTCTATTTGTATGTGATGTTGATCTGTTTCACTCTCAGACAGATTTCTAAGCACTTTGTTGGCATGAAAAATTACACAAATGTTGCAGTTTTCTCTGGTGCCTGTGACAATTCAGTTTGTGCATCCTTGCAGCACTCCTTTTCATTACAGTCCTTCCTTCATTTTCTTTTTAAACAGTGCTACTGCACGTTGTTGCTCTGGCCCAGAAGGAAAAGCAGCATCTGGAACAGGCATCCCCTTGCTTCATCCTGATTGTGTGGCTGCATTCCCATAAGGGAGTGGTAGTGGTTTTGTCACTTCCAAGTTTAGGAGGATCAATGCCTAGTCTGGTACAATTTATTAATTAGAGCTGCTCCCTTTTCTGCTTTTTACAACCAGCAAACTTGATCATCTCAGTAATTGTTGTATATTAGGAGGGCTAAGTATTTTATTCAGTTAGAATTCAGAGAGTGTTGTGAGAATTATTCAGAAAGGCAATAAACAGACTTAATAGAAACATTTGCTAGTGGGAACTGTTACAAGTTGCAGGAACATTTGAACATGAAACATGGGAAAATGAGAATATTTTTATTCCCAGATTGTGCCCATCTCTTTGCCTACTAGACATTTAAATATTGTTGTAAGTTGACATGAAAGAAATTTTGCTTCTCCTCAGAAAATTTTTATAAATTGTTAAATTAAATTTGGACCTGGATCTGCATAGCCTGGAAGAACACTTTAGCCTTTGCCTTCATGGGCTAAGGGAAGGCTTGGTTTTCTTTTATTCAGATAAAACTGTTAGTCTAAATTCGTCAACAAAACAGATTTTTTTTAAAGCACACAGACTATTGACATGGTAAGAGAAATTATCCATCTTTCTCTGACCATAAATATTCTCCTGCATTTTTTTTTCTGAAAATAAAGTGTGCAAGGACATGTTATACCCTAATTTTTTGTGTATAAGGATGGAGACTGCTCCTGGTCCTTCCTTCTGCAAAGAGTAAGAAGTTTAGAATTAGGATGCTGGGCAGAGCAATCCTAACTAATGATGGTCAAATCTTGGTAAACATGAACCAAATATTTATGTGTATCTCCAAATAAACCCCATGTTGTGGGACTTAAAGCTTGGCTTAGAACTTAATCTGTAACTTCTTCTTCTAGCATTGTTCAGGTGAAATGTTTTTTAAATAGGATGAACACATTTCATTATAGGTTGTCAGCTTCTTCATCTGATAATTAGCAGCTACAAGTATTTTGCATAGGTCCTTGCACCATTTTAGGTTTCAAATTCTGCTGTAAAAATTTTTTCTATCCTTCATAACAAAAAGACAATTCAAATGTATTGTGAAAGAGAATGCATGTATATTTATACCACACTTAGTTCTGATGCTAAACAGAGATCACATGCTTCAAAAAGTATTTCTTTTTACCCTCCTGAATGCTGATACCGCTGGTGAAGCCTACTATTTTTACAGACTGTATGATTTTGCACATTCTTAAAAGATAAAAGTAATTGCAAGTAAGTTGGATTGTAGCTGTTTCACAAAGAGCAGCACTTTCACTAATATGCCCTTGGGGACCATATGCAATTCCTGGTTCCCAGATACTCAGCAAGCATGTAGCAGAGCTTTCCAACATGAGAAAAAAATTGCTCTATGTAGTTTTGGAGCTTTCAGCTGGAGTAAGCAGGGATAACATTTGGTCATCTTATCTTCTGAATTTACTTTTCATAAATTTCTTTTTTATAGTTGCTATTGCATTTCCTCTCTGAAGTTTTGCTGACTATTCCATGTCATTGAAAGAGCCCCAACAGCTAGACAAGAAACTATCCTGATTTGAGCAAAGTACTGCCTAATCTCCAGTTTCCTTGCAGGAAAACGCACTCCATGGTGGAATTTTGCTGAAAATTTAAGAGATAACATGATTTCAAATTTTTTTTTTGTTTTAGAAGACTAAACACACATAATATACATATATATTCACATAAAAATATATTCCAGTGAATTGCCATCACAGGTAGAATTTTGTACATATCTATAAATACAATTTTGCTTCAATACACTACTTTTTTACAAAGCAGTGTATGCTACCAATGGTGTCAAGACAGTTTCCTAGCTTTCCTAGAGATTTTTTTTTGTCACTATTGCTTTGGAAGTAGCACATTCAAGTATCATCTTCAGGTTTTTATTGTTCAGACTGCATTCAGTCCTGAGTTTCATTCATTTTCCTTACTGTGATTGCCAAAGGAACAGATTTCTCACAGCTACTGAGACACATCATTGTGAATACCTGCTGGTTAAGGGTAACACCAACACACAGTTGTCTGGAGGCTTCCGTACCACATTTGGGTGGCCGTGACTTTCTGTGTCACTTTTCTGTCTCAGGTGTTAAGGATAAGAAACTTAATTATTTTGGGTTTTGATGGCATTAGGGACACCTGAGATCTCAGCAGATGTGGATGCCACTGGCTGCAGCAGAGACTCCTGCAGCAAAACATGGTGCTCCCATGGGTTTCCTGTCCAGTGTCTCCTCTGTACAGCCAGTTCACTCCAAAATGAAACAATTTAATTAATGGCCTTTAAGAATGTTGCATAATTACCCTGAGTGGTGCTCTCAGGTAGGATGTGCTAATTAAAGGATGAGGTCAGGCAAGTGGTTGTTCATGTAGTCCAGGAGTTTTTGATGTTCACATCAAAGCAGTTTGGAGAATTTTAGAAATGGCAAGCTGAGAGCTTTATGATAAGTGCCCTGCTTGGTGGTTTGATTGATAATGAAACCCAGGTGCTTTGCATTATGGTTTTCATCTACAGAATATAGGGTTAAATATGAACTGACTTTCCTGGCCATGTCGTCTAGCTCAGAGACTCCAGACTAACAAAATAGTAGCCCCAGGGCCTCCCATGGCTGATACGAAATAGGTAATAAAAATAGGCTGCCAAAGGGAACATGACGTTTGTAATTATCCTAAGTATTGTATATGCTCCCTAAGGTCAGGCTGTTTTGTCCTTAAAAAAGTGATTGTAGTCTCTCCTGCTAACAGCAGGATGTTATTAATACTTGTATTGCTGCTCCCATTGTGGTAGACACCCATTGAGCTGAGCTGTTCTGTGCTGATTGCAGACAAAATAGGCAAGACAGAAAAGGCAGGAATGGAAGGATAAAGATATGGAGCAGCAATGAAGAGAAAGGACAAAACCCCCCCCAGGGCATGGAGTAGGCAGAAAAAAGAATTGATAGAGCCATAAAAAGAGAAAAATTCCATCTTGGTGGTGGTTTTGTGTGACAGATACATGTGTGACAGAAGGGAGGTAATCACTCCCCAAAGAAGTATAATTTAAATGCTTCCAGGCTTCTATTTAAGTTGAACCCATGAAAACAAAGCATCAGCCAAAATCAGACAAAAACCCACACGCACGCACCCCAGGGAGGATTCCTGTTCTCCCAACTAGACTTGGAGCTAAGCTACAGGCGCTGATGCATCTTCCCTTGACAGCCTCTCCCCTTCCTTCCTTCCTCAGTCTGGAAAATCTCTCTCCCTCTCTGTCCCTCTCTGTAAACTGTGTCTTTGTGCAGGGGCAGGAGGGACAACTTACAGGCAGATATTTAAATTTCCCTTTCAGTCCTTGCTCAGTTCAGATTGCCTGCTCCCCTTGTTATAGCATAGAGTTATTGGGAAGTAGTTGAGCATTAAATAGTTGAACTACTCTTGGAAAAGTACATCAGGCTTGCTAAAGATTCCAGGTAATATGGGATTGCCTATATTCTGCTGGGAAAACCATTGTCCAGTATGAAGAACATGTGAGCAACAGGTTTTTTGAGACCTCTGCTCTGCTAGTCTGTTCTTCATTCACTGCACGCTTGGAAGGGAGCTTATTGTGTGTGAGGAACAAGGTCATACCAAGCAGGTATGTGGGAGATGCCTGATGCTGATTTACAGATAAACACTTGCCCTGTACCTGGGATATATCTCATTTCAGATTGCACTTACTCTTGTGCTACGCTGGTCATTTGGGGCATGTGGGTCATTTGGGTCATTTGGGTTTTGTTGAGATTGTGCAGAATGCTCACCATCTCAAGTTTAATCTTTTGGTTTTGCCTCTACTGCAGTGCCCTGAGTCCTGAGAAGATCTTTGTCTTGAACTGTGAGTCACTGCTGAGTGTTCAGTCTCTCCGTGTCACTCCAGCTGGAGCTGTTGGGGATGGCACAGGGCTTTGCCATAAGTCAGTGACAGGGAGATCTTCTCTGGAGACCTTTTGCTTACATCTCATGCAGACCCACATGGGTCACTCCAGGGCTCCTTTTTTATATTGTGTCTACCAGCCCAAACAAGCAAAGCTTACTTTGATTTACAGTAAAAAAAACCTTTCCCCAAAGCCTGCTCAGAATGCTTTTTTCTCTGTGTTGTTCATTCTCTGTTTGCTCAGTTTCAGTTTTCAAACTAATAGTGGCTTCTGTTGTAAACTAACAGTAGCAAATGTCACTCTGCTGCTCAACTTTGCCATTTCTTCTATGTGGTTCTAATTGTAAGCAGAAACAATGGAAAGCAGAATCCATACAGTGCTCACTTGATTTCTTCTTGGCCTAGTAAAAGAAAGCAATTTGTTTGCATCTCCTTGAGAGTAGCTCAGTTTAACAGTTGAGGAGAAAAACAATTTCAGTTTTAGACAGTAATCTCAGAGCTTAGTATTTGGAAAATCCTTCTCCCTTAAAGAGTGTTTTCCATTGTGTTGTGTTGATTTCATTGTTGATCCTGGTTCAAAAAATTAAGTACAAGACCATCAAGCATTTAACGTACATCCAGCTATTAAAAGTAAGTTCTTCTGAGTTTCTCTGCTAGTTTCAAGTTCTAACCACGTTTGTTTTAATTGCCAATCTGTTCTGTAATTGAAATTAGGAGAAATACACAGTATTTGTATTAACTGTAATAATTTTAGCAGCCACTCAGTAGTAAGCACACATTAAACAGATTTTTTCTCCGTCCTTTTCAAATGGGCAGGGAGACAAAGTGGTGCGTACACAGTGTTTTAAGTGGGAAACAGAGGCAAAATCTAAGCTATAATATGAGCTTTTAAATTGATTGTTCTTGGAAAACAAATAAGCTTGTTGTTGGTCAGAGACAAATTATTGTGGAGTGTGAGTTTGGAGAAATATAAGACAGTATCCATTTGGGCTAGCAAGTGTATTATTTCTCTTTCTGTGGGGAAATTACTGGTGCATGGCTTCATCATCTCATTATCAACCCTCGAGGACGAAGGGCGACCCCCCTAATTCTCTGTAACAAGGTGTGCAGGTCCAAGAAGTTATACTGTACGGTCTTCGAAATGGATGAAGAAATACATTAAATATTATCATAATATGCCATGAGAAATGGATAAATGGTCAAAATACAAAAATTTGTGAAAGTGCACCCAGAAAAAATTGTGCTCAGAATCTTTTTATAAGAGAGAGCAAGTAACTTTATTGGATGCATTTATTCATTGTAAATAACTTCCTGCCCAGAGCTCCAATATCTCTGTGGAATGTGAATATTTCTGTGATTACATTGAACACATTTAGTGTATGTTGTAAATTGGACATCTTGCCTACGCAATAAGTTGTTATTATCATACTCAATTTTCACTAGAGGGTTTATTATTATAGCTGCACCAAAATAGTGGTGTCGTTTCCTAAACATTGCTCTCTGGAATTCTGACAAAACCCCTTAGTTTAGAGATTATTGCCTTGGAGAGTTGAAACAAAAATAGCCAAAGGGAAAATTATTTAATCTTTAAAACAGCATCTGTGGGAAGAGGAAAAAAAAACAGGTGAAAACAGGCTTGAGGGTCTTTGCTTGTTCTCAGTGGTTGAGAAGTGGAGAGTGAGAAAGAGCCTTGAGGGACCAGGACTAGAACTACTGTTTGGTAAATGCTTAATCCTACTGGGAATATGTGCTTTTAAACACAACTTCTGAAGGCAAGAGTTAGAAGGAGTGGCAGACAGACAATCCTGGCAGTCTGGGCTGATCTCTGGCTGCTGCTTGGAATTCTGTAGCGTGATGAACCCAACTGTTGATCTGCACAGTGAGCTGGACAGTCTACGGGCAGGTTGTGCCTCAAACTGTGACTCTTGTGGTGTCTCAGATGTTGACTTCTTGATACGTTACTTAATGGGCTGCTTGCATGCAAAATAATTTGTTTTCTTAGGTAGCTTTATAAAGATTGTTTTGATGTATATTTGGATTTTAAAAGTTTATTAGGGTTTGGGGGTTTTTTTTGTTTGCTTTGTTTTCCCCAAGGAAAGTGTATGTCTACTCCACTGGGCTTCCTTGGAGGCCTGAAGAGATAAGGAGCCTATATCAAATAAGTAGTTGGGTTTTTTTGTTGGGTTTTCTTTTTTGGTTGGGTTGTTGGTTTGGGCTTTTTTTGTGTCTTTGTGTTGATTTTTTTTTTGTTTTGTTTGTTGGTTCTTTTGTTTGTTTTGTGGGGGTTTTGATTGCAGTTTTTTTTTTTTCTTTTGAGTTTTTATGGGAAAACTTTTGTTTCAAACTCTTCTGATTTTAAAATTAAGAAACACAAAATGGTATGTGGAATGTATTTAGAAATAAAGAACATAGGATTCATTTTTATTCTCCCTTATCCCACTTGCCTTCTAACTCGTCTAATAGCAAACCAGAAGATACTAAACATGCTACTTCTAAGAGTGTTGCCCTGCTCAGTGTCACACTTCAGTTCCTTCCATTTCTAACTTCCCTCAAAGCACAGTAAATTAGGGATGACAGAAAGAAATGGGACAATCTGACATTTCCCAGTTTTCAGACATTTCTCTTTGGAGTCTGCTAGGAGTCCAGGCTCTGATTCTTCTCTCTGCATATGGTCAGTGAGAAGGAAGGGAAAGAATTACCCTTCATAGCAAGCTAACATGATATTTCCTTAGTTTTAGAACTTCTTAAAGCGAAATGGAAATCTTGCTGTCATATAACCTCAACAAAGAGCTTTACCCACAAAGTTTTATAAAGACAGATCTGCATTCCTGGATCTCCTCTGGGTTTGAAGTAAATTCAAAGTGCAGTCAAACCCTCTCCTTGTATTTGATCTTAAATTAGGTCTTTTTCCTGCAGAAATTTCTCTCTGTGGCTCAGGAGCTTAAAAACACTTCATGAATGTGTTTGTGGGACTGGTCCACTTTTGATTTTTCCTAGAAGCTCACCTCTGTTAAAGGCTGTCTCTCTTGATTCCTGCATGGGCACTAAAGAGGCCGTATGAAAAGATTTGCAGAGGTTTGCATTTCTATAGCTCTGCTGACTTCCCTGGACCTACACCAAAGTGTGTCCGATGGGGAATTCTTCATAATTATTCTCAGCATTCCACAAAAAAAAAAAAAAAAAAAAA